>LT728223.1:0-10613 GCA_900157175.1 Oithona nana
TAACTTTTGTCCACTCAAAATGTTGAATGAGACTTTTTCTGTGATTTTCAAACACCGTGGTGCTTGGAATGAATTAAGAAGTCACACCTACTAGCCCAAGTCAAAGGTACCCAATGTATGTAATTCATAAATTCAGATTTACATTCCGCTGACAAGAGGGCTTGTTTTTCTTCCTCTGTCAATAATCCAGCTTCCACTAAATGGTTGTAAGTGGGAAAGCGTTTTTTGACTGGACTGCTAACCAAGCGAAGGGTCTCCACAATGGCTAGGCATGCATACCTTGTCACTGTTCGTCTCACCAGACGCGTGTTTTCATCCTAAAAAATGATACTAAAGTAGGGAATTCAAATCGCGGTCTAAAACTTTAAAAAAAAAGTCTCATTGATCATGTTGAAAATGACAATTTACCAGTCCACTGCAGTAGGCATTGATTTTGAAGGCTAAACCATCAGGCCAAGGAATAGCATTCCTAGGAAAATAACACAATTTGAAAGATTTTTCAACGTTTTTTATATACAAGATACATGATTTGAAGTTACCATTGTGCCCACCACCTTGAAACCACATGGCTGACATAAAAGGCCAAAACGAAGGAGATTGGAATCAAAGAACTATGCCGGTCACAAAACATGGCTGCATCTTCAAAGATTCTAAAAATGGGGAAAGAAGGTTAGTGTCAAATCCCATAAGTATAGAAAGTACCTTTTCTGTTCAACATCTAGGACAAATCGGTATAAAGCACTGATGGAAAAATATAAGGTCAAATAGGCCAAGAGATCCGCCCAAACCAATTTGTAAACGCTACCCTTCCACCTGTCAAGAAATACAGATTTTTTTTAAAAGTGGTTTGGGATGCATAATATGAATATTGATCACTTACATGATCATCAACTTGCTGAAAGCACCCAATCGGTTAGCATTCATGATCTTGTTGGAGTAGGACACCGTCATGATGAAGTGTTGCTTGGGGACTGCCGCATCATCACTCCACAATGCAGTCGCCATAGCCTAATTAATGATTTGAGATGCGTTGCGGGAGATAAGTAAGTGTGTCCAGCAGGCAGGGCAATGCATTGTCCACCCCCAACTTTTAAGTACATACTTCCTATTTACTTCAAGTAGAGTCGATGAGGGTGCTTCATTATTCTAGCAGGTTTCGATAGCGCCGCGGGCTCAATCGAATTTTGCTGCTCATGTCAGGAGACTTAGAGAGAGAGAGAGAAAAAGGAAAGGTTCGACCTTCCTTCCACAGGAGAGGAGACAGCTTTCTAACAGACCACTGCTGAACTAAAATATCTACCAGAGACCTTTTGAGAACAAGTTTTAGATGAGAAGTTTCAGTGAAAATTAGAATTTTGACATTTTTTGTCATAAATATTCGTCAAATTGAAGTGTACTGCTTAGCTAGAATGTAAACAAACTTTCACGAGTTTTTCGCTTTTCGTAACATTTAGCGATTTTTTTGTCAAATTCCTGTCTAAAACTTGTTGGGACACCTGGTATCTCTAATCCGTTATGATGACGTCATCTTCTTATTTTTTGGTTCCAGATGAAACATCCAAATGAGTTACCAGCCATAACAGCCTCATTATTTCAAAGTCCTGGTGGTCGAAAATTCATCAATTTCATCAGCCATTTTGTCAGATTTGTCACCAAAGAAGTAATTCGTAGATCTGAATCTCAAGTTTGGCAACCGAAAGATTTGAAAATTGAACCGGTGAAAAATCTGATGAAGGGATGCATGATTGAAAATTCTCAAGTGACCAAAAATGAATTTGAAGAATTTCGTGAATTTGCTGGCAAAAGTCAAAATTTGAGTTCAAGTCTAAGTTTACATTTTCGACAAATCAAATCCGATTACAAAATGGCCAAAAGTGAAAACGAAGAATTGACTAAGAATATTAAAAATGTCGAAGATTTGAGGCGAAATTGTGAGACGATAAAGTGTGAAAATCAGAAATTAAAGCTTGAATTTCAAGCTGAAAAGCAAGAATTACAAAATTACTTGAACCAAATTGGAAAAATTGGTGGACAAAATGCCGAAAAATTCACCTTAGATTTGAACGCATACAATGATCCTAGTCTTAAATCTGTGTTAGAAAAGTTGCTAAATTCAACACTAGATTTAAAATTAAGTCATCAACTTGAACCCAAATTGAATTTTCCATTTCAAGATATCCAAACAAATCTGCAAAAAGCTGAAAAACAACATTCAAAACTCGTCAATTTGCAATCCAAACTAAACGCAGACTTGATCAATGCCAAGTTGAACAACACCGCCTATGATCAAAAATCATTGCAATCCTTGGACAAGGAAGAACCAACGAACATTTCAGTGCTTTTACCAGTGACTCCAGGAGTGAGAATCCAACATCATCAAAATCCGGTCAAGTCCAAATTTTTGTTGGAAAATTCCAAAATCAGCAAAATTCCTCCAGAAATGTCGGTTTGTTCGGATGTAGGACTGAAAGTATCAACACCAAACACTACAACAGCAGTGTTATTGTCACCAGAACAGTCAAGAATAGTTCATCATCCATACAAATTGGATTTAACACCTAAACCAATCAAGTTGGATTCAAGCTTCGACAAATCCGGATTTTCAAGTTTAGCCGAAGACTTTAGCAAAAGTAATGAAACCAGAAGATTTTTATTATCACCAAAATTACTAGATTCTTCACCATCTTTGGCTTTGACACCTTCAGCAGCGGTCACAACACCTATCTCCAGGATGAATATTAGTTCGCCCAGAGTCTCCGGGCAATTCGCTAATACGCCTGCGGGAAAACGCTTGGCCATGCGACTCAATGAGTTAATGACCACCTTAGCACCAAGTACTGACACTAATGAATCCTTGATCAGTCCTCAGACGTCTTTCTTACTTGGAAATACGACTCCTCCGGATTTCAGTCATATTGATGACTTTGAAGTTTGAATTCATAATGATAATAATCCTATGATAATGTGATGCATTTAACCAATAAAATCAATTATAATTTTCAGATCAAAATCTGTTTTCACGAGTTTTTCTTTAGTCTCGATAAGAGTAATGATTCTGGGGATTTCCTCTTGATCCCCTTGCACGTTCTTCTATCGGCTTTCTATTTGCAATCTCAATTACCGATTCAATTTAATCAAGTACTTAGTATAATATAATCACACTAATCACGAGCGCCAAGTGCGTTGAGCATTGAGTAATGGACATCAAATACCGCCAAATTACACACAAAAAGAGTTCAAAACCCTCAAAACACAAAAGTTTAGATGATTCAATTCTATCAAATGTTTTTTTGCTAATTCTGCAATTTTTCGAATTTTTCGAACTTTTCGTATTTTTCTCGTGAAATCAAATTTGGAAAACATCACCGCCTTATTTTCGCGATTTTTTTGTCTTTCTAATTTCTTCAATTTTATCCTTGTGTAGATAAACAGCGTTTCACAATAATACAATAATGTAAAGCAAAGTAAGTCTAGAGTAAGTCACATACTCAAAAGGTGAAGAATCATGAATCATGAATAAGTCAGAAGTAAAAATTCCAAGATGAGTATGAATCATAAATGCATGCTTCATAGGTACGCGCGCGCCCCTTTCAAATTCGTTAAGTCTTAGAACTGCATTTGCCTTTGTAACAGAAGAAGAGAAGGCATTGATTTCTATAAGAACAACTCCATGCAGCATTGCTTGCTGCTTGCATAGCTTCACATATTGTCTCTCTTAGGGGGTCTCGAATCCGAGGCCCCTTACCTACTTTTCTCCTTAATTACCCCCTTTTATTATCTGTTTTGAGGTAGCGCTCAGCAAGTCTACTCACAAGTCGAACAACAGCAGAATGCAGCTAGCGCCGTCTCGGCGGCTCCATCCACTGTACTGTAGCTCGGCAGTACATAACCAAACCTTAGTATTTGCGCCAAGAATAGTGTGAAAAATCAAACTTCATTTCTGTCCAAAGCCCAGCTCGTCTCGGCCCTTTCTTTTGTCGATACTCAAGGCCCGCCACTCACACACCTTATGAGGTAAGAAAAATGGGGATTTCTGGTCGAAAAGTAGACGAAAATTGAAATTATATTTATGTAGCGGGAGGGCGCTAAGTAACGGTGGCGCGGCGTAAAAAGATCGACAGAGTAGACATTTTTCCAGGCTTGACTTTCAGCTCAAATTAGACCTTGATTAAGGTGGAATTTTCTAGTTATTGTGTGTCGATATGTAATTTTGAAGTGTTTACTTCCATTTCGACACGGAAAATTCGTGAAAGAGGGTAAAAATGTAGGCTGAAATTGGCGATGAAAAATTCGTGGAGATGGAAGAAAAAGCTTTTTCAAAATGGCGGCGGGTGGCGAGCCGCGCCAACTGACGGCGCCAAAACGGCACACAGCAACAGCTGAAAATTCAACGAATTGTACATTTTTCATGCCATATTTAAACCATTTATGCATGATTAATTGCGTATTTTTCAATTATTCATGTTTGTTTACATGTTTATTTTGACTTTTAGAATTTTCACGAATTTTCTAACAAGGTTACTTTCGTTCGAAAAACAGACAATTGTTTTACCAAAACAAGCGACTTTATTTAAAGACCTTAAAAGGTTGGTAGATAACTTTTTAAAAGAAAGGTAAAACTTTCCGTAGAAAGCTAAAAACGAAGAGCAAATATTAGCATGTAACCCAGGCAACTGACAGAATGTTGCGTAGATAACAAAGAGGACATTTTTTAGCGTTTCTGATTCAAAACCAAAACAATCATCGAATCGTCAAATTGAAAAAGGGAAAATAGTAACAAAGATTTTTTAATGTCAAAGTCAAATTCGATGACATTTTATTTATTTTGTTCAATGGTATGAATTAGGCCTAATTTTCATGACTCGAATGTCCTTAGCAGGACTTAAATTCGATACGATTTTTGCGCGCAAATTCAAAACAATAACAAACCCTTTTTTTGTGAATTTGAATTTTTTGGGACTTAAAAAAAATCGGGAAAGCACTACAATTTCCTTCAAAATCTACATGATTTGACGGTTTTCTCCTCTGTTTACTTTTTGGTATGCAATTTGTACTGTGACAAGTGCCAATTTTCTTGTGATTCACTCATTCATGATCGAAACATTTTTTTTTGAACATATTCAATTTCCTTTACAGGTTGTATTTCATAAAAGAATGAGGTTAACTCCTCCGTGATAAGTCAAAAGCCGCAAAAATGACAAAAGAAGAAACTACAGCCACTTGGCAATGTTGGCTGCTCGATGCCATCCACAAAATACGATACCAAAAACAAAGGCCCAATGTGCAAAGGGTGGCCGCATGTATCCGAATGCACCACCCTCAATACAGTGACGAAGCGGTAGAAGAGCATTTGGAACAGTGTGTCGGAAATGGAAGCATTGCAAAGGTTGTGAACAAAGGGTTGACATCATATCGGGACCCAGGATCTGCTCCAGGACGTGGTCAGCGAACTCTTCATATCACAGATGACATGGACCTGACCAAGGTCAGAAAATAATTTTTTGTTTACCTTTCGATAATATTTTTCGTCAAAACAAAGTTGATAATAGCTGAACAGTTCAAAACCGCTTCATTTTGACGAATATTTTTTTCAACCAAATATTTTGACAATTTGAATTTTTTTCAGACTTTTGTGAAAGCACTGAGAGAAATCGCCAACCCTCAAGGCTCTTCCATCCAGAATGTTGAGCGACACTTACGCAAAGTCTATTCAGAGGTCATCGACCCAGGATTCCTTTTCGAAGACCTCTTACGTTCCGCATCAAAAAAGGCCGTGACTAAGAATTTAGCTTCACATGATGGCTCCTTTACATACTTCAAATCAACTTCGGCTTTTAAAAAGCAATCCCTACCATCCGGAGGAGGAACAGGAACACCAACTTTGAAGCCTAAAAAAGCCACAAATACGCTTGATTCTTACCTAACAACGTCGAAACCTAAAGCTCCTTCGATACCATCTGCTCCAATACTTGAGGACAAATATGAGGATTCGGTGAGTAGCTCAAATTTTCATCGAAACCTATCGTAACGCATCAATACTGATCGAACAGAAACAGAAAGTTTTGCAAACACTCATACCGGGTCAAAATTCCGCATTTGGAATAGTTTTCTATTGAAAATCTCACGATTTTTCACAAACCATGCAAATCATTGATCATTGATCAAAGTCATGTCTGAATCGCGCATATTTTCAGTTCCGACTTCGAGTTTTAAAAATTAAACACTCAACCTCTCTAAGGTGCTGCAGAGACCGGTACAATTCCAAATCTCTTTCACCTGGCTTCAGGTTTCTCTTTGAGTTGGAAGTGACCATAGACGGTGGGACTTCAATCCCTACCCTAAACATTTTTGAAGCGGGGCTCCTTTTCAAAAAAATCATGAAATCTAAACGATTTTAGAAAATTGGGTTAGAAATAGGCTTTGACAGAAAAACTCCCTCCCTCCGCTTTTTTATGACTCAAAAGTGACGTCGGACGAGCGCTTCGCTCTGCCGCCGCCTCTCGTACTGCTACCCCTGCATGCTCCCTACCTCCCTTGCTGGCGTGGGAGTTCGCTGTTCAACTAGGGTTGCTTAGTTGTAAACCTTCTTCCTCCACTTCAAAATGTGAAAAATCGACAAATACAAAGTGTGTGATAAGCCCATTTTTACTACTGATAACTCCACATTCATATCTAGTAAGACTTGTACATAGTGAATCTCCAAAACACACCTGTAGGATTGCAATTTGCAACATAATTTATAGTTTTTCAACTGTTTTCTTCAACTTTGAAGGTTTCAACTCAATTTTAAAACTAAAATAACTAAAATTGAGGTTTAGAAAAAAGTGAAAAAGTCAACGTGAAATTAAGTGAATATTTCTTAACGGATTTTCAATATTTTAGACATTTTAGGGTGATTTGTAAATTACTGATTTGACAGAAGTTTTGGATACTTGAAATTTTTTCCCAAAAAATCTGCGTAACAAAACTTCAAGTCAGTTTGGTATTTCCTATGCCTTCCATCCTCTAAAAACCAATAAAACACCTTCCGTCTAAAAACACATTCAAATATTTACAATAGGAATATTGTGGTCTTTGCTAAAGTTTTCACTTCAAAGAATTTGAAACGACGAGGAAAAAAGTATACTAAAAATTTTGCAAAACTGCATTTTCACATTTGGTTTTGACGTGTTTAGTGAAGGTGGAATAGAGCTGCAAAACTAGCAAAAAATGCGCACTCTAGCGGGCATACTTTGCACTAGATTTCCTATTGATTCCGACAGGAAAAAGGAGGGAGGGAGGGTAGGTTAGGATTCCAGTCTTCAGCTAGTGGAGCTGTTACAACCGGCTAGCTTGCACTGGAAGCAGCTGCAGCTGACACAAAACACAAAGCTCCATAGCGTCGTTTGAACAAGAGCCACTCTAACAGTAGTAAAAATGGGATAGACTGTAAAATTTGCCAAAAGCCAAGACTATGGTCGCTAGCGACCAAAACAAAGTCTTTGACACTGGGGATCCAGGACCAGATCCTGATCCTGGTCCTTCCCAGGTTTTAGACCCTGCATTATTGCGAATGCAGGACCTCTTGATCAAGAAGAAAGAGGGGGACATATTCAAAAAGAAAAAGAAGAAGAAGAAACAGAAAGAAAAACCAGACATAATTCTACCTCAACAAGCTAACCACACTGCCAGTGTTTCAGTTTCTAAGCCGTCCATTTTGTTTCAAGCTTTGACTACCAATGAAGAAGCTAGACCACCAAGGAAAAATCTAGGAAACACTCCTTCACCTAGTACTTCAGCATCTTCAGTGAAGTTCAATCCTGATAATCATGATCATCAACCTAGACCACCTAAAAGATTGTTCAAGGCTCGCTTGAGTTTTGATGAAGATGCAAACTTGTTGAAAGAAGTCGGCAATCTGGTAGGAGCCTCAAAACAATGCTTGATATGTAAACCAACTTGGGTAACATCCAAAAAGTTCTTGCTGATCAAACACTTGAAAAGTCAACATGAATTGAAGGTGAAAACTTGTGGAAATTGTCATTTGATTTTCCGTTTAAAACAGTTCAAGTTGCATAAATGTAACAAAATCTTGGATGATTTGTACGCATTTGATGAACCTGATGATCTACCAATGCCATTGTTGTTACCAAGAAGAAAGTCTTTGGATGACTCTTCAAGACCTTCTTCAACTGAAGAATCTAAGGCTTCAAGCAGCGACTTTTTGGCTAAAAGACACAAATCAGTGGATTTTTCAGTGCAAAACAAAGAAGTTTCTGTAGCTTTGGAACCATTGGAACCATTAGAACCAATTTCTCCAAGTAAGAGGGTCCGTCGAGCGCCTTCAAGATTGATTGAAGAAGATGAACTTCAATCATCACCAACGAAAACACCTGAAAAATCATCCTTAACACCTGAAAAAGTGAATGGTACCAATGGAAACCATAATGGTATTGAAGACAATGCTGTCATTGAAGCTACAGATGACGAAGTCAGCAAACTTAGTGAAGTTGACAGCGCATACAATACGGATTCTCAAGCAAGCAATTTGACAGCTAAAGAAGTGAAGAAAAAACTTTTAGATGATGTATCCACTTCGGATAGTGCAACGGAAAGTATTTCAAGTGTAATCAAAACCAACAAGGTTCAAAGACGCAAAGGTAGCTTACGCAAAGCTTCTGAAAGTACTTCCGAAAGTACCCAAAGTACCCAATTAAATGGTAATTATTGGAACACTGATAGTACACGTAAATCTAGGAAACCTAAACCGGAAGAAGAAGAGCAACTTGAAGAGGAAAACAATGACAAAGAAGAAGAGGTGAAAAATGAAGTTACCATTCAAACTCCAGTCAAAGAAGTTGTCCGGAAACATGATCGGTACTACACTCCTGAACACAGAAAATTGTTGATGGACACTTATGAAAGGACCAATAAGTATCCAACCAAGCAAGATATGAGTGAACTGGCCAAGATCATAGGTGTACTGCCCATCAAGATCCTTTGGTGGTATACTCATCGGCGACGACAAGATCGACGTAAAGGTGAAGATTCTTCACCTAGTAAAGCACCTAAAACACCTACAAAGGTGCTCAAAACACCTTCGAAAATTACCAATGACAAAACACCTGTCAAGATTCCGTTGAAACGGAAACCAGATGTCAATGCTGTTGGAGATGTGAACAAGAAAAGTTGTCTGGTCTGCAATGCTGGAGGGTTCAAGAAACGATTACATTTGGTCAATCATTTGAGGCAAGAACATGATTTGCGAATTCAATTTTGCAAACCTTGCAATTTTGTCTTCAAATTTGGCGCAGATTTTCGGAATCACACTTGTCTTTTAGACAATGATCAAGACAAATCTGCTAGCGTTGATGAAGGTGATGAGATACAAGAAGACGATGAGGATCAGGAAGAAGTACCTGAACAAGTTACTACTCCGATTAAAAGTTTGAAAAAACGTGAAAAAGCTGTATTTTATTCGAGAAGATACAAAAATCTCCTGGCAGAATTCAGTCCCAAAAAAGTGCAAAATGGCAACGATGACTTGGAAGAAATGCTGCATAAGACTTCATTTTTGAGGAATGGGAAATTGGATTTGAATTATATCACACCTAATCAACTCAAAGCCGTTGAAGAATTCATGTTTGGCGATCCGACCATAGAAAAGGTTTTCATTTATTTCATTTTAAAAAATCCGGATTTTGAGTGTTTTGCTAACTTTCTGTTTTTCTTCGTCAAATCGCCCTTCGTTTTACCGAATTTTTTTTTTAGACTTTATATTTAATTTTTGTTTACAGAGGCCCGCACCTTTACCCATTTGCGTGGAATGTCTCGGTACAGAGAAGTTGAATTCCATTGGGAAAGAAGAAGCCTTGATCTCATGCTATGGCTGTGGAAATTCTGTGCACCCCTCATGTCGAGTCTACAGTGCAGACCTGGTCCAGCATTTCCAAAAGGAAGGTTGGACTTGTGATGACTGCAAAACTTGTATTGTCTGCAGTGAAAGCCAAACAAACGTAAGTCTTGAAAATTGTCAATTTATTTCTTTGTTCATTTTCTATTGTTGTCCATTGCTATATTTTTTTCAATTTTTGTCCAGTTTCTAATTTCGAGTGGAACAGACGAGGTTCGAGCGAAGCGAGAACCGAGTCTGTGTAACGAGTCTGTGAAAAGGCACTTTTGGTTTTTTTCTAACATTACTGTCTGACTGGGAACGGAAATCTGTTAGACGAGGTTCGAGCGAAGCGAGAACCGAGTTCCCCTCTCACGTGCCTCTATTGGGTTTATTCTAACTCAACTGTCTGACAGGGAACCAAAATATGTTAGAGCATCTCTCCTCTCATAGGCCTCTTTTGGTTCTTTTCTAGCACAACTGTCTAACAGGGAACCGAAATATGTTAGAGTAGCTTCCCGCTCATACGTAGGCCTCTTTTGGTTATTTTCTAGCACAACTGTCTGACAGGGAACCGAAATCTGTTAGATCATCTTCCCACTCATACTTAGGCCTCTTTTGGTTATTTTCTAACACAACTGTCTGACAGGGAACCGAAATCTGTTAGAGCAGCTTCTCGCTCATACTTAGGCCTCTTTTGGTTATTTTCTAGCACAACTGTCTGACAGGGAACCGAAATCTG
>LT728224.1:0-10492 GCA_900157175.1 Oithona nana
GAGGCCACAGTCCTGGATCTGATCTCCAAGAGGGGCCTAGCGGTGGTGGGGGTGGGGGTGGCGAGCGGAGCGAGCGGTGGGGGGAGGTGGGCGAGCGAAGCGAGCGGCGGGGGGGTGTCGCCGAGCGAAGCGAGGCTCCCGCCGGTAGGCCTCGCAAGTAGTCGCCGAAGGCGACGGATTGCGAGTTTTATAATAATAAGACCTGCAAAACAAGAATTAGATTGATGTTTGTGAATGATACATTTTTATGTGTACATGTTTTGAATTAAGACTTTTCGAGATTTTTTTTCAACCATTGTGTTTGTTGCAAGCAAGCATTTGCTTTCGCCAGGTGTCCCTTGGGTGACGAACGTTCCTCCAGCGATCCAGGAAGCCAGATTGAAGGCCGTTTTCCTTTGCCTTTATAAAATTAGCTTCCCTAGATTTTGGCAAGCTCAAGCTACTGCTATGTATGTAAAACTACTTACTACTTGGCAGGTACTATGTATTTTTTATGATTGAAATAAAGTGTGATAGTCAAGGTAACGGAAATAAAGAATGAAAGTCAAGGTAACGAGTTTTAGAATAACACACAAATGTATTTAGTACTCAAAATGTACTTTGAACAGCAGCAATCCATTTTATACCTACTTTTGGTGGCTATTACAGCTGCTGCTGAAGCAGCTATCTCTTTGAAATCTTATAAAGCTACAGCAGCAAAAATCACATTTACCAAAGAATTAGAAAGCTTTCCTTCTTCAAAGTCAATTTTAGAATGTTTGAGTTATTGCGCAACTAAAACTTCTTGTATTGCTGGAAAACTTGAAGATGACAATTGTCAACTCTACAAAGATTTGATCTTGGGTGATGATGATAAAGAAGAAGAAAACGAAAGGATTCTGGTTGATCAAAAGCTGCTCGATTTTGAGTCACTATTAAACAGCTATGGAAGAGCCCTGATTGTAGGAGGCCAACATACAGGTCAAGCTACAATTTTGGACCTAGAAACACTGACTGAATGTAAACCTTATCCAGCATTGGTAGGCATCTCCAGACTGGATTTACCCATAGGAGGTCTACTGGCTAACCAGTACCCAATCGTTTGCAGTGGACGACAATCAGCTGGGGACGACCCTAGATCAATTTGTGAAGTACTTCATGATCCCATCAGCCAATCCAGTTTTGAATTAGACCCCAAATTTTTCAATGGTATGGGTGCCATTTGGAATGAAACTCATTGGTGGATCACGGGTGGAAAATCAGATGGTATTTCGCATTCTGATACAGTATTGATATCTATGGATACTGAGGGGGGTGGAGTAGTCAAAAGTGGACCTGCATTACCTTATGAAGTTTATGGACATTGCTTGACCAGATTAGATTACTTGACTTTTGTTCTATTGGGCGGCAAAAGTCATGAGCAAGAAATGCAACTTTGGGGATTTCTTGAGCAAATATGGATTCCTGGGCCAGATACCAATGAAATGTATTTTCGAGGAGACTTGGCTTGTACCTCATTCCAATTGGGTGGTAAACCCACGGTTGCCGCCATCACTGGACAAAAACTTGAATTTTGGAGCAAAGGGGATTCTCAATGGAGATATGGAGCGGCGTCACTTCCGACACCAATGAAAAATGCAGTTTTGACCACCGGCAAAAATCGCAATCAATTGTATTTGGTGGGAGGAGAAACAGATCCAAATTCGGTGATGGTTTTAGATTGCTCTAGTGGATTATCTTGCGCTAGTTCTTGGACTTCTCATCGACCATTGACGCACAAGTTCGAAAAAGGAGCTTTGATTATGGTTCCTGATGAAATCACTGATTGCAGCCATTTGACCAATAATTGACATCAAAATATCTAAACCTATATTTGTTTTATGTCTGTCTGTATGTTTATTGTTTATCCATCTATGTTTTGCTATATACAAATCCATACCGTTTGACATATCAAGTTGAAACTTAACCTATACCCTCAAGGTTGAGTGATTTTAGGCAATATAGCGTTGACCTCTGTGACCTCTGAGGCTTTTTGAGGCCATACTACTTTAGGGCTTTGAAACTCTTGGATGGGAGCTTTTCCATTATGGTTAAACTGAAATTTAAAGCTCCTCAATGAGAGGCTCTATAGCATGGCTTCGAAAGCTTTGAGGCCTTAGTAATTTATGATACGTAATGCGATGAAAATACTCATTCTTCGGCTTTCATAAGTTCGTTAACAAGCTGAGGTCACAATGTAAATCTAAGCGATCTAGTAAATCTATGCTAATGACGAGAGTATGTACCAGGTATATTTTCCAAATGCAATAATATCAATTAATTAATTAGTGGTATATGTGGCATATGCATCACAATTTAAAAAACCGAACAAAAATACAGGTTCAGTAGTAAGGGTTACACTTTTCGCTTTATTAAAGAATACTGTCAAGGTTTGAAAGTTTTTTTTTTTAAACTGGTTGTGTGTCAAGATTTTTTTCAAAGATAAATGATGATGTTCAGTTTGATTCTTCTTCTAAATCCTCTTGATGACTGAATGGATTACTTTTTTTCTCAATAGCCAATTTTCCCATGTCAACTCCCAGGTTTTCCAATAAAGGCTTTTGTTCAGGCAAATTACGCATTAACATATCATGTCCACCCAGGCTACAACTTCTGCCCAATTCCACACTTTTTGATTCTCGATGATGCAATAATAAAGAAGTCAAAATCATTCCAGTCAACTCGTACTTCTTGAATTGCCTCAAAACTTGGTCAAAATTCAAATTACCCGGCGGGATGGACACTTTTAGATTAGATGCATAACTTTGCATTGCACCTAAATAAGTCTTTAATTGAACTTCCACTTCTTTTTGGTGGCTCAAGAAAATGGCTGCATAAATGTCTAGTAAGGGTGAAGCCACCAAGGAATGCCTCAAAGAACTGAATTTGACTCCACTCACTTCACTACTTCCGGCCTTGTATTTAAAAGTCAATTTTTTCAAATGCCCATGGGTAATCACGGGAAACAATGGACATAAGTGTAGGGAATACAGCTCTGTAGCTTGAGTTTTGACTGTATCAATGATTTGATCGTAATCCTGACCAAAGTTGATCAAAGGAGTTGAAGCTTCCAAAATTTGGATTAGAGCTGGTCGATTATTGAGGAGCTCCAATTTTCGTTGGAGCAATGCTGAGCTCTTTTCCAGTGAGGCTGCGATTTCTTGAAAAAGGTTGGGATTTTTCTGGGAAATGGCGTAGCCAATAGCGTGAATCTTGGCCAAATTTTGCATCAAGATTTGGCTATGCTTAGCATCTAAAATCAATTCATCCTTTGGAGAGGAAGAAAAGTCGGATCCCGAACTTAACCGGTTTTCTTGTCGGGTATTGACCGGTATGGGCAAAGGCAAGACTTGTGACACATCAAGGGCATTTTTGCAGACGAATTTTTGCATTTCTCTCACTATCAGATTGGAAGTTTGGTCCATTTGTTTTCCACTGCAATCAAAGAAATCAATTGACATTTAGATATTAGATAAAAACAGTTTTTGGTGACATTTTGTACAAAACAATCAAAAAATACGTAGGGGTCCAAAGTTGGAAGGCTGCGCATTTGCCAACTTTGGAAATTCGAGTGGAACAGAAGGAAAACCGAGTGAAAAAAGAGAGAAAAATTGGGGGAAAAAATCAATGCTGCCGCGACCGGGAATCGAACCCGGAACCCGTCGATAACTGACCAAATCAGGTCCACTTGAAGATACAGTTTAGACACAGATTTGACCAAATGTGCCCATTCACAGACTCGTAACACAGACTCGGCTCTCGCTTCGCTCGAACCTCGTTTGTTCCACTCGAAAAAACGCTTCAGTTCGCTCCCTCGGCCCTTCGGGCCTCAGTCGCTGTTCTTTAAGGTTTAGGAACTTACTTGAAACACTAAAGTGAAAGGAACCCATTGATAAAATGCAGTATCAGGCGTGTCTGCTGCTGCCAAAAGTATGGAATCCCGACCTGCCAAGACTTGGTCTAAAATACAGCCCACGTTGCCTTGAAACTCGTTGCGGACGTGAAAGGTGGAATGGATCCAACAGTAGTCGTCCATGACTTTGGAGCTTACGCCACTCGCCGTCTAATTGATCGGGAGACATTTATAGAGCATCAATTATAGTCATCACCAAGCAGACCTAATCTACAACTCTGGAAGAACACTTTAGGGTCCCCCTCATCACCTTCAATGGGTGTGCAGTATCATTAATGGATATAACACTTTGTGTGAAAGAACTTCAACGGTTAATTACTATGACACACTGTATTTTCTCACCTGAAAAATCAATCTAAATAAAAATGTGTCAAAATCTGCCATTAAAAATGACATAATTTTGATGACCAAAAACCTAATTAGAGCTCTCATACTAAACTGAGACATTTTTAGATTAATTTTCAGGTAAGATAATACAGTGTTGAAGGAAAGTACCAAATGGTCCCTATAAAGTCAGGAAAGGCTCAAATCAGTCCACTCAACTGCTCTGTCTAACAAGGAAAAAAAAAAGTTGATCATACTAACTGACAAAAGTGAGTCAAACTAGACTGAAAAAAAAAGTTTAAAAATTCGCTTTGAGCCTCTCTGAAAAAAAAAACTTTTTTTTCTTGTTTGACCCTATTCTGCATAAAGTCCAAAAATTATGTAGTTGAAAGAAATGATGGAAAAATGATAAAGTAGAGTAAATCGGATTTGGACTTTGGGAATCTCATTACCTGACAATTGATTGGGTCACCAAAGTACTGTTTGGCCACCCCAATGGCTGAACTGCCTAAGAGAATGGCAGTAGAGAACTTGTAGTGCAGTTTGAAGATCCAATTGTCAATACTGATGTCCTCTGGCTTGATCCAGTAGCGAATACTGGAGAACACTTCAAGAGCCATGATGATGAAGTACTCTATCTGCAAAGTTAATCAAGATGACATCAATCTTCAAGATATGTGGAGCGAGCAAAGTTTTCGACTCATTTTACACTTCATTACTTATGATTGAAAACATTTCATAGTACAAAAATGTCTTATTTCGACAAAAATATGTTTTCAAGAGTCTGTCTTTCTTCAAAATAAAAATAAAAAAAATTGAACGAAGACACTGTGTTTCAAATCACAGAAAAAGTCTCATTCATCATTGCGAGCGAAGCGAGCTATGTTCACATTTTGAGTGGACGAAAGTTAATTCAAAATTGTCCATTTTGGCGATTTTTTGAAAACCTGAAGCTTGCGGTCAAACAGTGTTACCAGACAGGTCAGTTTTAATTGGACAAAAATTAGTGGAAAATGCCAAAATTGAAAAATTTAAATGCGACATTTTGAGTAATTTTCAAACAATGTGCAAGGACCTAAACCCTAATGTAAGATTAGTTACTATATGAAAAGTGACTTATGAGACAAGTAGAGTAAAGATTTATTGTTTGTTATCTTAGCCACAAAAAGAAGAAGAAGAAGGGAAAGCAAAGATGACAATTTTTGTTTTTCTTTTTCCCCCATCCAGAAAAGTTTCTCACTCACGTTGTGAATGACAGCAACAGTAGTAACTGCAGCAAACTGTTGATAGCAGAAGATGTATCCATCAAAGTAATTTGTTGATACACATAACAATACAGATGATTCTTCATCTTTGTCACTTATGACTGTAATATCTTAAGTGCTGTTTGTGGTTCTTCTGCTAGAATTATTGATTGACCGAACACCTACTCGATCCCGCCTCTCAATTTTGTGTGTGGGGGGGATCATCTTGAGAGACTTGAGCAATTAGTCTGGATCTAATGGCTATCAATAAGAGTGCTGGTGTTAAAAACCCCAGCCAATATCCATTTGTTCTTCTTTAGTCTGCTGTCACTGTCAAATGCCTTTTTTCTCTTGCCTACACAGAGGGGAAAAAATCATCAAAAAAGTCTCATTTTGCGAAATTGCGAGGAAAGTGAACTATGTTTATTTGTCTTCAAAGATATTTGAATTTTCGCGTCAAAAAAAACTGCAATAAAATCTTTAAATAAGCATATAGCTATTTTAGCGCGAAAATTCAAATAATTAAGTAAATCAGGTGAACAAACAGCTGAAAAGGTAAACAAAAACACTAACTGGCAAAATCAGACTTTTATCACACTGTTCGAAATCTTCCTTTTTGTCCAAAAATTCAACTTTGATTTTCCGAGAAAATTGACGATTTTTTTGTGGTGAAAAACGTGCGAAAATGTTGTGGTCTTGGGCTTTTTAGCTGTTGACACCTTTGATTTCACGAGAAAAATTGTCAAAAAAAATTTGGGTGAAAAACTCGTCAAAATGTTGGGGTTTTGTCAAAATTGAATTTTTGGACAAAAATTTGACTTTTCGAATAGTGTGTTGAGTGTTGACCTTCTTTGTACAAAGGAAGTGTTATTCAATTTTTGTAGATTTGTTTCTTTTTTGCACTTCGTGAGCAAAACACTTCAAATTCGAAAAGAGACAAAGAAGCCAGGAAGTATCGTTGAGGTTTGGTGTTTGAATCCCAAATTGTTCCATTAAAAAAAAAGGAATAGCTGAAGATAAAATGACAATTGACAGGCATATATTTCAGTAACAAAGAGGAATAAAGCAAAATGACAAAAAGGAACTCGTTTGCATGAAAAGTTGACTTATGTGATTTATGTCTTTGAAACTATAACTTGTGAGGAGACAAATGTGAATTGCTTCTGGATGCACTTTTTCTTCGCCATTTTGTGTTGCATCTCCTATTTCCTAGAAACATCAAAACGTAGAAACGTGTTTATTATTGAATGATGATGCAATTATTCTACTTCAAGGTTTCAATTTCAAGGTAAACGAAAAATTAGAAGGTTATTGCCCTCCCAAAAATATCTCAAGTTAAAAATATTTTCAAGAGTAAACCAAAGCAATAAACGTATAAAAAATCAGGAAGAAGAGAACAAAGGTACACATCAAGTTTTTTTTGCGTAGCTATTGGCTCGTGGACTGGGGGCTCGTCTTTGACGCAATTACGCAGGTTTTAGATGGGCTCGACACATTGACGCACAATGGATTTATACTTACCTACGTATGCACACTGTTTAAAAATCACTCAATATGTCGCATTTGAAATTTGACATTTTCCACCAATTTTTGTCCTATTAAAACTGACCTGTCTGATAACTCTGTTTGACCGCAAGCTGCAGATTTTCAAAACTTGTCAAAGTGGATCATTTTTGGCATTTTTGATTAACTTTTGTCCATTCAAAGTGTAAACGTAGCTCCGCTCGCAACGTTGAATGAGACTTTTTCTGTGATTTTCAAACACCGTGCCTATGCACGTTCTTTTATCTATTTCTTTTGTGGGATTATTGATTATTGGTAATTGGTATTGAAAATCTCATTTAGTTTCTTTAAGGAAAATAGTAGTAGCCTTGTAAAAATCGAAAAAAAAAATTTGCAGAATGAAATCATCCGATTTGACCTTTCTTTGAAAACTCGTTTTGCTGGTGCATGCAGTGAAAAAAAAATAAAATAAACAAAGAAAACTGTTCTCAATTTCTTGAACTTTGTCACTTGGGGACTATGAACTTTGTACAGAAAATATGAGCTAAAATGGGACACCAGACAGGTCAAAGGTCCTCTAAACAACTTAAAATTCCTGTTATGTAGGTACTACAAATTCTATTTTTAGTTAGTTCCACAAAAATCTAAGTCGTAATTTCAAATCGTCCGATTTTTAAAACGATAAAAATCCTGCTTACGACAGCAAGGGTGAATTCTGTTGCAGTTAAATCCCGATGATGCTTCAAATATGTCTACTCAGAAGACAAAGGAATGGTGCCCCGCCAGCAAGTCTTGAATATAAGTATGGTGGCGTGCAAATCCTCAGTCCAGCATACAACTTTGACCACAACGGATATCACCTGAGTGACAATCAAAATGTTTCGTTCTTTTTAAAAAGTAAGTTTTCATATAGAGATACCTAACTAAAAGAAGCGAGCAAAGCAAGCTTAGATTACCTATCACTTATACTCACCTAATGAGATAAGTGTCATATTTCTTCAACTATTCATGCATTCTGTTTTGAAAACAATGAAGAACTGAAAAAGTTTGAAACATTTCAAACTATAAGCGCGAGTAAAGGTTAAAAAGTTTGAAAAGCTAAAAAAATCTACGAATTTTGAAAAACTAAGAAAAATCTAAGAAGTTTCAAAAGAACAAGACTTTAAAAATGTAGAAGTGCGAGCAGCTTGAACTCTCTCTTAAAAATCATTCATTTTTGAAAAAAAAGCGTTTAGCAAAGAAAAATCTGATGTAATTCTTACAAAGAAAACACTTTCCAAGCTATTTGACAAACAAGTGCAAGAGTCGGCTGATAGTCTAGCTAAGAAGAGGTGCATTGGCCACCTATATTTTGTTGCTAAGTCAACATCCAGTCAGTTTCTAAGTGCAAATCCGCCAAACCACAGTCATAATTGCCAAAACTCAGTCAGCAATGATCGGAAACGAGGAGTAAGTTCGCTGCCCCTCTGACAGGACTAGCGCCAGCTAGCCACTTCTTAGACCTTAGTAACGCCAGTCCAGCTGATGCTGACACACTTGTACTTCATCATTCTGAAATTTTGCTTTATTCTAGACAGTCACTTGATTGAATGGATCAAGAGTTTGTATTGATGAGAATACATTTCAATTGCTCTTCAAAGTTTCATCATACTTGGAAAGGAGATTACTATTTAAAAGTCAATTGACAATCTGCCAAAATGCCTGAAGAAACTGAACACATTTTTGAAGATTTGTACAAAGATCCAAACTCTTTGGCCAGACCAGGAAGAGTCTTTTACTTTTCAAGACATGGAGAATCGGATAATAACTTGTATGGAAAAATTGGCGGAGATGCCAACCTAAGTGTGAATGGACAAAAATATGCTAACCTCTTAGCAGCTTTTTTGAACCAACAAGACCTCAAAAACATTCAAGTAAGCCATATTTATTATATTGAATTTTTGAAAAATATAAAATTTTCCTTTATCAAGGTTTGGCACAGTGAATTTGTCAGAACTGGACAAACTGCAACCATGATTGATGCTCCAAAGTTTTGCATGCCTCAGTTGAACGAGATCAATGCTGGATTGTAAAGTATTTCTTGATTGTAATTTGATCCTGTCATCATCAGTTCATTATTTTAGGCATGATAACATGACTTATGAGGACATTGCTCGGGATTATCCCAAAGATTTTGCTAAGCGTGATCAAGACAAGTTGAGGTATCGGTACCCATTTGGAGAATCCTACATTGATGTCTGCACGTAAGGTTTTCAATTGTATTCAAAATGTATCTATCCTAAAATGGAATGTATTTACAGGAGACTAATGGAAATCATGCCAACCATGCTGACCACTAACAACTTATTGGTCATTTCTCATCAAGCTGTGTTGAGATGTTTGGTCAACTTCTTGAAAAAGAAACCAATGGAAGGAATGCCTTATGAAAAAGTCCCCTTGCACACTTTGTTCAAGGTAACTATGGATGATGATGGTACCAACATCATTGAAGAGGTCAAGATGGGTGTAGAATGTGTGGACACTTACAGACCCAAACCTAAAAACTGCCGAGTGGATAGGTCCATCACTGAAGCTATTTCTAATGTTCCATCTCACATGTAATTACTACAATTTGGTTTTTATTCATATTTTGTAAAATATATTTTGAGAAATTGTAAGGACAGAATTTATTTCAAAAACATTTAACACTGGCTTGAAATCACGTTTAGGGAGAGGGTTCTACTGAATATTAGGTATTTTGACCTAAAATGGGGTATCGAGGTAGGGTACCACCACCATGCATCCACATACCATAATGACCCCCTTCGGCCCCCAGGGGCCGCGCTAGGGGCATTTAAATTTTTGACCCCCATTTTATATAGTAAAATTGAAAATGGGCCTGTACTGCCCAGATGGGCTTGGGGGGAGCCCTTTTTGGGTGGTCATGGTATCAACCCAAGACCCCTACCTGACCATAATAAAAACAATTTAGTTTACCCTAGCTCCTAAGAAAAAAGAGGAAAAAGGACAATTTTTGGACCCATTTTTGGCCCTAAATTGAGTCAACTTCCCACGGATAAAATTTTTTCTCACTTGGTATGAGATAGTGGTATGTCTTGTACTTTGATATGAAAGAAAAAAAAATTAGGCCAAGAGTGGATTTTTTTGAGATATAGGCGTCCAAAGTTGGCGAATTTAGGCCATTTTAGGTCTATTAATAAAAATTTTCGAAAATTCAAAATTTTTTGGGCTATTTCCCTTCAAAATCCAACGCAAGCAATTTTTTATATAATGCAAAAAAATTTTTGCCCGCTCCTTTTGCCGCTCCAGACGATTTTCGGGTTCAATTTTACCCATTTCTGGTCTAAGTATAAAAATTGTCGAAAATGCAAATTTTTTTGGGCTATTTCCCTTCAAAATCCAACGCAAGGAATTTTTTATATAATGCAAAAAAAATTTTGCCCGCTCCTTTTGCCGCTCCAGACGATTTTCGGGTTCAATTTTACCCATT
>LT728225.1:0-10478 GCA_900157175.1 Oithona nana
GGCGGACAAGTAGCGCTAAGTGACTCAAACTTTGTCCCCTGTCCCAGAAATCTCCAACGAGAACCGTGGAAGATGTCCAAGCTAGTCCTAACTACCACCCACCCTTAACGTTGAACTGTCCGACCAGACCAGTCTGAATTCCAGATGATAAGGATCCTGAAAATGTCGAAAAAAAATCAAAAGATCGAAAAATTATCGGATCGAGATTCGAGAATTTACCTGCACGTCTTCTTCCTACGCTTGATCAATGCCAATTGCTGATTTTGAGTACTGACTACTGAGTCATTGAAGACGGACAACAGCGATTCTCAGCTTCAATTTTCATTTTTCTATGCCCCGCAGTAATGAGAGCGAAGTTTCGCGCACTCGCTCAGTATTTGCTCCAATGGATCGCAATTTAAAGTCAATCCTCCCTTAGCAATTGGTCTAATATATGATTTTGCATAATTTCCTAATTGAATTTGATAGACCTACGTTAGATAGATTAATCAGAGATAGACTTGGCACATTTTTCAATTCAAGTTTCAAAATCTCCAAATTCTTTCATTTCTATGGTTGTTTTAGAAAATAATATGCCTCAAACTTGATAAGTCAACACCTTAAAATCATAAACAAACTCAGTCGCTCTCATAAAAATTTCAGAAGAAAAATCAAAAATGTCGATTTTTTGGCTTTTACTCCTAGCGCCGATCATTTCGCAATCGTTGGCTCAATTTTCCACTGAAGGTAATTATGAAGATTTCAAATTAACTGATTTCTAGAGCTGACTCAAATTTTAGATGACGATTTATTTGTGGTTTACGATTACTTCAACGACGGCGATTCCAGTCACAAACAGCCTCCATCCTGTATTTTAGCCACATTCAAAGCCAAGTTGATTTTAGACGATGGCATCGAATTGGACATTTTACCGTCAAATCTGACCTGGATTTCGACCCATAATCATACTTGTGGCGAAGAACACCAAACTTTAGAGCTATTTTGGGATGAAGATTCGTCCATGATTTTGAGCTTTACTCGAGAACCAAACAGTGTAAGCTCTGAAAACATTTTTGATTTGACGGAAAACCAGAATTCAGATTGTTTTGGACGAAAACTTTGTTTAAGAAAATCTCAAATTCCTCAAATTCGCGGGATTAGAATTTTGTTTTTTGACCAATGTCCAATTCGTCAAATTGAAGGGAGATCTGCAGCCCTTAGCTAGAATGTGATCACACTTTCACGAACTTTTTTTTCTTTGGCTAAAATCTTTTTCAAAACTTGTTGGAAGACTCTGTATTTTTTAACACTTTTATTTGGTATCTTTTCAGACTGCCTTTTACTTTTTGGATCGCGTGCAACTGCGGTGCAAATTCAGCGCCATTTCCGAAGACAATTTCGGAAGAATGGACATTTCAGCCGATTCTGGAGCCAACTTGAACCTCTTCAAGACTCCAAGATTTTTCGCTTATGTTTGTCAAGAACCCCTCAACGTCTCTCTACCCGTCAACGTATCCACCCACGGGGTCAAATTCATCGAGCCAAAGGCAACGTTGCAATTAACGCAAGTTAAATTTGAAGCCTTTCGGGAAGATCGGTACTACGATGACATTACCCACTTGAGATACGACTGCATTAAAGGCTGGCCTTACTTGGTAGTTGAGGTCACAATTTGCAGTATTGTCACCATTTTGGCCATCGTCACCATATTTCAACTCCTTCGAAGATACAAGAGCAGGTCTCCGAAAAAATTGTACAAGCCTGCGAAATAATCACTTTTTTAAGCGCGAGCAGCATCGTCTCGCGATTCTATTTCTTTGATTATTTTTTTTCGTCTGTCATTTGTTTTATTTTTACATCTTGTCCAAATTTTCCAATTTTGCGCATTCGATTTTGTTCTTCTAATGTTGTTTTATTGCACATCGGGTTGAATGTATTGCACTCCCGGAAGTACGCAGAGCATTTCAAACAATAAATTAGCTGCGCTGATAGCTGTGGTGCCTGTGGTGTCGTAAATCGGAGAAACTTCCACCAAATCGCAACCGACCTTTAAAAAAATTAAATATTACTACATCGACACAAACTTATCGAATTTGAACAATTTTATCTTTTTTGTCCATTTCTTCAATTTTTAAATACTGAAGATTTCAAATCTTGTTCCTTTCCTTTTTCATAGTTCACTATCAAGTTTCAGTACATTGCTGCTGCTTTCTAATTTACTTTTTTTGTGGCTTACCAAGTTGAGGCCTTTACATCCTCGTACGACTTCAAGGGCTTGTGCTGTTGTCAATCCTCCAATTTCTGGTGTCCCCGTTCCCGGACAAGCCGAGGGATCAATGGAGTCGATATCAAAGCTCAAATAGACGGGTGTGTCGCTCCCAATTTGCCGACGGACCTCAGTCATCAAGGGATCGAGAGATTTGTGCCAACACTCTTCAGCCCGAACTACCCGCCAACCTTGGTCGCGACCCCATTGCGTATCCCCTTTTTCGTAGCCAGTGCTACAAAATTGAAGTAGTTTTGTTCTGAAATCAATTTGTGTTCATGGATGCAACTACTCACCCTCTGATTCCAATTTGGAAAACTTTGCTGTTGTCCAAAAGTTTGTCCTCCCATGCGCGTCTAAAGGGCGTCCCGTGAGTCAGGTCAAAGTGAGATTGATGTTCTGCAGTATCCGCGTGGGCGTCTACATGGATGAGTGCTACCTGAGGAGGAGACAGTCACACAATAAGCAAACCACTTGCAAACCAATGTAATATTTGACACCTAACTAATTTTGAAGGTCATGATCATTTCTTTCTTTAATTCTTTGTCATGACTCATGACGTCATTGACCTGATGGGTCAGCTGATAGACCTGATTTACTAATGCCGATTCTGCCGGCTCGGCTGCTGTGGCAAACCAGCCTCGCCTACTGACAGTAACGCCAGCTGGTGGTATAGTTCAGCTGTGATTCACCAGAATATTTTTTGAATAATTATTGGGAAAGATTATACACTGTGAAACACCCCTTGGTCTGCTGTGTCAAAGCCAGAAGAACATAATACTAAATTACATCTGTAATCCTGCAACTGCAACAGTAAGGCTGCTCCTTGAGGTACACCTTTATGTGGAAAGAGTAGTTTTACTTCAGGACTTTGTCAAGCTCCTACTAGAGATGTTTTCAGAGCTGAAATGAAAGCGAACTTATTCGATTTCTTCGTCAATGCCAAAGTGCATTTCGAAAAATGTGTTAGATTTGAAAACTTTTCAAACTATGTAGGTACGTATTTATGTAGAGAGCTGACAGAAGTTATCCCTGGATTTCAAATCCCCGCACTTTTAATCCCTACATCATTTTAATCATCCCTTCATATCAAAATACAAACTCAGGGATTGGGAAATGTAGGGATTTGAAACACAGGGATGTGAAACGCAGGGATAAGAATAGCAGGGATTACTCCTATTTGTCATACGTAGAAAGCTTTAAAAAATCAGTTCTAGGGAGAAAAAATGTTTTGGCTTTCGTTCTTGTTGCATTTAAAAATGTCAGGTTTACTCTAACCAATGAGGGCTTACCTAACAACCATACATAACCCTCGCTGTTCCGCATTCTCTGCATTCTGTAAGCTTAGAGGCTGTGGGCCAGATGCTACCTATTCTGAGAGACACACCGCAACACGATTGAAGTGCAAAGTGGGACAATAACCTTTCCAAAAGCCTATTCCATTATTTAGCATGGTGTCTGCTACTCTGCTACCTTCCTTGAGTACATGGGTAGTACGATTTGTAATAGGTAGTATTCAGATTTTCCTAAAGTGGCTACTGTGGCAGGTTTATGAAAGTTTTATGACAACTAGGCTACCATTTGTTTTCCCGTAGTAGTTCAAGCACAGAAGGCCAAAAATGTTGAAAAAAGGTCTCATCAATTTTATCAAATACTTCTTTACAGAAGCATGGTAGCTATTTCCCCATCAGAGTGTCTTTGGTCAGCCAGCTAGGTCTTTGGGTCCTTTTTGGCCCAATGTACAATGAAAAATGTAAGATTCTTTGCTTTCTTCTTTCTAAATGGTAAATGATATAGTGGACGTTCCATTATTGTCTACCTACCGGTCCGTGTTTTTCCGCAATGGCTCTTAGAATGGGATAGGTGACAAAATGGTCTCCGCCCATCGTTAAGGGTTTACACTCAGCTCCCATCAGATCAGAGTAAAACGAGGTAATGCGATCGGCAGCTCGTCTGAAAAATGGAAAAAAATCTTAGCGAGCGAAGCGAGTTTAGAATTTATTGTTTTTTCTTCGATAGCGCGTCAGTGCATAATGCAGTATTTTGAACGATTTTCAAACACTTTGGAGTCTCCTCGAGGAAAGAAGGAAAAGTAGGAAAGTTGCTACCCTAAGTATTGCAGTAGTAATGCTCTGAAGCCTCCTCTCACTGAAGGAATCCAGAGCATTGCTCTACTGGATCCAATCTATTTTTCAAAGCATTACGCAAAGTGCAAAAGTTTGGTGGCAGCATGGCGTATGTTAAGGTTAGTGGTTTTGAGTTGTGGGAACTTTTTGAGGGTTGACTTGACTTACTTGATATCGTAAAGGCAAACGTCCACATCTCCAATGTCGGCAACTGACAAAGTGTCAAAAGGTTGGGCTCCAGTCGCATGGTTTCGTTGCCGAACCATCGGAGACTCGGCACGGATGTGACGAGGACCAAATCTGGAAAGAAAGAAGAAAAGGAAAGAAGAACAAGACTGAAAATGCTTTTCAGATCTAAGACCGTGATCAAAATAAAAATCACGTCTCAGCAATACATCTCAATTCTCAGTACTGAGAAAAGTGGTAAGAACGCCATCTAGCGACCAAAACTATAAATAAAAGCAAAGTAACTTGTAGGACCGCGATTTAGAAGCAAACCGCGGTCAAAAAATGCAGTTTTTTTAGGGGTCTGGAAACAGTGTGTGAACAAGAAGAGAAAAGAGAATTCGATGATTGCAGTGGTGTAAAATCTAGGAAAACTGTCTCACTTCTAATAGCATACAAAATGATTTTCTCCTAAGTAGTTTCAAAGCCCCTGTGATTTGTTGTTGCCAAGGAATCAATTTCTTTTAAGGACACATTGAGTAGTGATGCATCCTTCACAATGGCCCAATTTCCCAATTTTCAAGGCCGGATCGGAAAACCGGATGAATAATAGTGTTGAGTCCCCATTCCCCAAATTATTGAACCTCTTTTCAAGAGTGAAAAACCGAGGACATTTTTTTCCTCATTTATTTTCTGCTGAGATGAAGGGCTTATCAATTGCAGAAGTGCACACTGAGCAGACCTCCTAAAAAACCCAATAAAAGTGCCCTTAGAGATGTCTCTTCAAAGAGTTTGAAAACATTTGTTTTGTTGCTTACCTGGCGCCAGGCCTGTTGGAAGTTGCCACGTCTAGCGGAATGCCAAGAAAGGCCACATCAAGTTCTCCTTTGGTCTTTGGAGGCTGAAGGCTGGGTAGACGCATAAATGATGCGATTCCGCCTGCCCTGTGTAAGTCATTGGGGTGTACGGGCTGATAAGTTGACTTTCCAACCTTTGAAGGGGAAAAGGACAGCTGGCTTGGCAGCCTTCTTAACACAGTGCGACCTAACATCATTCTTGATCTTACAGCACAACTCACTTCAGGGGCCAAACTTATGACATGTCTCAGGCCGGTTTTTGGCCTCAGACTCGTCTTGCTTTACACACTGTGATAAATATCACAAACCTGTAATGGCAATCCCACAGCAATGCTAAGAATGAAAAGGAAAATTTGAGTTGGCCACAGTGTGGATTTGCTCTGCATGAGATATTGATGAGCCCCTACACATTTGTCTCTTATACTACTAAAGTAGGCCTTAGTCAACTTTGCTGTATTTAGTATTTACAGTCTCAAGAGTCCAAGAGATGATGCACATTAGGGTGACCGGAATTTTTAGATTCAGTGCTACTTTGCTTACGCTTGATCAAGAAATCTACCACATATCCAAAGCACAGACAAATACATTTTCTTCCGGGCTCCCTAATTTTTTTTTATTTTTATTTTTGTTGCATTTAATTTTGCCCAGTCATTTTTCAAGTTTTTCTACCCCAGGAGGCAACACATGTTTGATGTTTGCATCGCAACTTCAAACTCTCAAGTGTTGTCTACATACAAAGTTATTTTTTAAAATGTGGACTGTGAAAGTTGTGGGGGGAAATCAGGACTGATTTATGACTGGTACTTCTACTCAGCTCCGACGGGGCTTCTTCTTCTTCTGCAACAGATGCACTTTTGGGCTAAATCCAACACAAAGCAGGATGAGCAGCAGAAACGAGACAGCAGTGACGAAGGTTGCACCATTTAGGGGAGCTGGAGATGCATGTGACCAACATCTAGGTGGACTCAAATAACTAATTGGGTCACAGGTACTACTCCAAAACACATTCTGAAAAGTTAGACAGACAAATCAGAGTGGTTGGAAATCTAATAAGAAAAGTCTTAGAAACTAAGACCTCGATAATGTCGAGTTTTCGAGCGGTGTTTTTATTTACTGAGAATCACTTTTGAATCGCGTTTGAATCATGTTTGAATCACGATAGCAAACTTTTAGAAAAGTAAAGTCTGAACCGCAACAACAGCTATACTACCTACTTCTTTGACGCGATATTTCGCTACTCGCGGTCAAAAAAGTTTGAATATGCTTGAATACTCGTAATCATTTTCAATTTATGGTTTATAACTATTCAGAATTCAGATCCAAGCCAGATTGCTTTCTAAAGCCTTTTGTCCTCATTTAGAATGGAAGCAACTTCGATCTCTTGGGACCTGTGTCCGAAATGCGACGACGACCTTTTTGGCACAATTTCAAATTGCGTACAAAAAACTGCAAAATACTTTTCACACAATTTTTCATGGCTTTTAGACACTTTGAGTACAAGAAAGTGTATGGTCACCAAGATTCTCATCCATTAATTGCCCGACTGTCCACTGTGCTGTTTGATTACTGTCATGTAAACAAAGTGGCCATTATCGTAATAGGCCTCACGCATCTAGTAATTAATTAAGTAAGTATGCCGCCGTAGTTGCTCACATCAAATTATCACTCTATTTTCAGGGCCACACTAATGCATTATTAGGGTGAGTCATGTTACGAACGACGACAACACTGGGCAACAAATATAACTAAACCATTCATTCTTGATTTGGCTTGGTTTCTTAAAATGTAGAACCATTCTTATAGTATACAAAACAAAAAATAAATCGTCCTTAAAAAAACCTGATGTCGCTATAACATGACTCACCCTAAACTACATGAATATGATTATATTGTCAAAGCTTTCTTCTGTCTCAGAGAGATGATTACTCCTCTCCAATAGAGAGAAAATGTTGAATTGAATGGTTTTTCTTTTTCCCTCCTACAATCTACATACACTCAGATTTATGTATGACTCTGAGTAAAGTCTCCCTAGGAAGCAATAAAACTTTGCTTTTCTCTTCTCTGAAATGGATGCTGGAGAGGTGGGCTGCCGCTGCTACTGGTAAATGTGGTATTGCATTCAAATTGACGCATTAAAAATGCTCCGGGGACAATTGTTTATTCATAAACGGCTTTCTAAAATCACCATACAAGGGTGACCGGAATTTTTAGATTCAGCTCGCTTTGCATAGTTGATAGTGTGTCACCCTACCGTACATGAATATGATTTACAAAGGAGAAGGAGAAAGGCAATTAAAAATATATGCTAGAAAAAAAAATGGTCAATATTTCTTGTAAGCTTCTTCTTGGCTTTTGGCATCACCTGAGCTTTCATTTTTCGGATATGTGCTAAAGGGTTGTAACATCTGTGTTTGAGTCTCTCTCTCTTTTCATCCGAGGTCGATGAGCCTCCGAGGCCAGTTTAATCCAGTAGAAGCTCCAATTTTAAAGCCACACTTCAGCAGGGCAAAATCTAGCAAATAAGATGTCAACCACTATGGAATGACCTTTTAAAAAAGAAAGTTATTCAATTCAATGTTTACATATTTCAAGGACCTTATCCGAAATAGGATTCCGAATATCCGATTATTTTCCTTACCTGCCTTACCTTTATTTTCAAACTTCGAATTTGTCAGGTGATGCCCTCAATCTCAGAGGCCTTAGTCCTTGAGAAATCACTTTTTAAAACAGATTTAAAAAATGCCTTGATTACTCAAGGTTGCGTGAGTTGTTGAAAAATCTTTGCGCCAAATCTGATAATGTATGAACACTCTCGCTCGCACCTTAAGTACCCAACTCAATTCAAAGCTCAATAAACGGAAGTCACATTCATGAGACGAAGTTTTGGACTTGCACGAGGTCAAATCACTCAAGAAAATGCACCACCCCAATGTCTTCATCCGAGAAAACTCCAGTCTGTATTTTGTCTTCGAATACGTCAAAGGTGACCTTTGGAGGCTCTGTGGACAGCCTCGTCACGGAGAATCACGTCAACGTCAAGGAGGACTTGCTTTATGGGTTCAGGTTACATCAGTAATACTCACTTTACGTCAGTCTGATCGGAACTTTTCTTCGGGCAACAACATGAAATTGGTTGTGGTTGTTTTCCTCTTAGGACTTTGCTCCTTCAATAGCATCAATGCAAAACCAATGTGTAAGTTTACTTTCATGCTGCATACATACCAGAAAAAAAAGTTTTTCAATATTTATAGTATTTAGTGGAAACATCAAACCTGTCAACAACAACATACTCAACAATTTTCCTGTTAAGGTTGCAACATCATTGGATTTGATTCCGGATGAAACTTTTGACTTTTGGAAAAGAACAATCGGAATATTATCTTACTTTGGTGATGTTGGCGAAAATTTCAAAAAATCCAAACTTAACAAACTTCGAATGCATCAATTGCGCTTGGCGTGAAATATAGTGGAAACGGAAAAATCTTCTAAAACCCTGCAAGAACCAATAAAATTCCACAAAAAATATGCATAAAAATCGTATAGGTGTCTAATCATAAGTAACAGCTTCACTCAAACCTGATTCAAACTCTGAGAAAATCAAGTCACCCTACCACCGTTAGGTTAGAAGTAGGGGTTCCATTTCCTCATGACTAATTTTCTCCCCAGGGAATGGGGAAAATGGGGAATCGAAATTTTTTTCCCAGGGAATTCCCTGGGGAAGGACTTTTAGTAAAATATCATTTTGACCAAATCTACAAAGCAGAATCACGTTTTTTGTCCATTTTTGGTCTTTATGTGACTTGTAATGGATAACATTAAATCAAAAATGATGATTTTCAAACAAAATATTTTTTTTTCAAAAATCACAAAAAATTATGATGAGCGACTGTATTTTTTCCATTCTTCCTAAAAATCGTTGTAGGAGCTTTTAAAGGAGAAATATCAACAGAATGTTGACTACCTTCATGTTTTAACATAAAATTCAGCTAAAAAAGTTAGATTTTACCAACAAACCTATAATTATTACCAAAAAATGGTCTAATTTTTCCCCATTTCCCCAGGGAAAAATCGATATTTTTCTCTGGGGAATGGGGAGTAAAATTCGCAAATTTTCCCTATTTCTCCCCATCATGTTATTCCCTGGGGACAACCCCTAATTGCGACTTTTTTAAGTAAATCAAAAAATTGCGAATTTTTCACATTTTTTTCTTCAAAAATTTTTGGTTTAGATTTTTTCTTCAACAAAATTTTATTTTCCGAAATATATTTTCACTTTTTTTCTATTCCGTGCGGAGGGGGCGAGCGCAGCAAGCCGTGGGGGGGGGGGAGGGTGTAGGCGAGCGAAGCGAGCCGCCCAACGGAGTCCTCGAGGCTTCTTCAACAGCGAGTTGATAATGAATTTCGATTATTGTCATGACGTCATTGTCACTCCACCGCCCAGGAACAATAGTCGCAATTTATTGACTTAAAAAAGTCACTATAGTAGCAAAAATCGCAAAAGTCGCAATTTATGCTGTCCCGTCTTTGTAGTATCCTTTTTCACAACTGGTACATTGATTTCCTTTGTATCCTTGCTTACACATGCATGCACCATTTGTCTCTCTTACTGCTGTACCAGCAGGATTACATTTACCAACTGAAAACAAAATGAAAATAGAAATAAATAAAGACCACCGTAGTTTTTACCTAAGAAAGTTTCTTCATTAATAGCATAGGTGTCCAAAGTTGGATGGCTGCGCGAAGCAAACTTTGGAAATTCGAGTGTAGCGAGAGAGGAATTGTCTTAGATTTGTGAAAGTTAGAAAAATGAACAAATATGGTTGGTTACTTAGAGTTCTTTTTTTTCACTTATGCTATGATTTCTTTAAAAGAACCAAGTGGTTTGGACCAAGGGTTATGATTCAGATCATTTACAAGTGTTACAGTAGCCAAATGGTCTAGTGGGAAAGTTGAGTGGTCTAGTGGGGTAGTGGAGTGGTATAATTGGGAAGTTGAGTGGTCTGGGGTAGTGGAGTTGTCTAGTAGGAAAATTGAGTGGTCTAGTGGGGTAGTGGAGTTGTCTAGTAGGAAAGTTGAGTGGTCTAG
>LT728226.1:0-10472 GCA_900157175.1 Oithona nana
GAGACTGCGCAAAAAGTGAGGGATGGTCAGCATTTGTTGATGCGCAATAAGTGAAAGCGCAATAAGTGAGGTGCGCATTAAGCGAGGGATTGCTGTACTACCATGCAAAATACAGTATTTACTATGTAGTAAGGAAATGAACAATACAGAGAAGAGACCCTAGACATACCTAGTCGGGGTTTTCTCTGTTGCTAATCAATCACAGGTTGGTAATTTTTTTCTCCCCTGCCACATAGTAGTAGATAAGCTAGTTTGAGTTGAGGGAGGGTAAAGGTGTAATATCTCTTGTTTTCCCATAAAAAGCACAACAGGAAAGATCTCAATCTGGGGGTAGCTTCAGAATTTTACGGCCTTTTTATGAAGCAGTGTCGGTAGTTTATGGCCAAATTAGCCAACATGGCTCACTAAATTTCCCTTCTCTCTCTGAACATTGACTTTGCAGTAGACACAAAACCAACTTTAGAAGCTGCTGGAACAGCTACAACCATGTGGTTATTGTAGAAGCGAAATTAGAAAATCCAAGGGCATGATGAGTGACAAGGGAGCTGTAAGGATGATAATTCTAGTTGTAGGAGAGCTCGAGCATCTTCTCTAACCCCTAAGCTGTAACGAGTAGAGAGGGTCATTAATAGAAGTTGTTACATGGGGCTGTAAATGGGTTCATGTATCACGACTGATGCTGGTTGTAAATTCCATTGAACAGGACAGAGCAGTGGAACTTGTCTTCAAACAGAAAGAAAGAAGAAATGGTTGGAAAAATCTAAGCTTTGATTCTCGTGAAAGAACTCATTTGAGGTCAGAGTATCCACTAAAGTATTGCTTTTCTTATGTGTCATATTAGGAGCAGTAGCAAGTGGTATACATGGTGTGGGAATGTGTCAGTTTTAGTAGGATTACTTATGATTATTATCCTGGAGAGCAGTAGTAGTGGCAAAGTTTTCTTTGCTTCTCAGTTCTCAACTAGTGAGTGCCCCATCCAATTACTTTGATGTCTTCGTTCCTTCGTTCTTTCTTTGTCTTCTCTCTCTAGGCTTTAACCCAAAAGCTACTACTACTAGTGTAGGCAAAAATGTGCATTGACAGACCATTGCAAGGTCTTGAGAAAAATTGCAAAAGGATGACAGAAAATAAATGCATCACCATCAAAAACCCAGCTCTGAAACTGCACTGCACACATACAATCTGTACTGGAACACACACATCACAAAAAAAAGGCCATGGACCATCAAAAATTGTGCCTTTCTTTGTCCTTTGTTTAATTTTTAGCATTTCTGGTGTATCAGTAGAGTAGTGTTGGCCTGGACCATTAGTCGAAAACCACTCTGTGGCAGTTTGTATAGAGCATAATTGATGTGGTCACACAGGGTTGACACATAAAAGTTTGTTGTCTTGTAAGGGGATTTCTCACCCAGCAGCTAATTTCATCAAGAACAGCATCTTCTTCTTCCAAGTCCATTTCCTTCAGAGTAGAAACACTAAAAGGGCTAAGAGCACTACTTTTCCCTTTGGGATTGACCCCTTAAGAGAAGAAGCTGGAGAACTGTTGATGATCCCATCTTTTAAAAAGAAAACCACACCTTGACAACAAAGTACAAAAATCTTCTGAAATTCCCTGGAAATGATCGGAATGTTGGTTGCGAGACGTTCTTTTGTTCCCTGACTTCAATAGAATTCATTAGAGCCCAGCCCATCGTCATCATCAGTAGCAGCAGCAGCGAACGGGTTCAATCAATCAAAGGAAAGTGTTGAATTAGAAGCTTCAAAGAGGTTTTGTATTGCCTTGCGGGAATCTAATCATGATCAAAAGCATTTCTATAGCCAAGGCTAGAACCTGCTTTCTTAGCAGAGAGAGATGAGAACAGCGCGGCTAATTCGTCTTGGGAAATGAAAGCCTTTGTTCTCAGTCCTCCATAATGTAAACGCGGATCTTAAAATTAGAGGCAATTAATATGCTAATATCCACGCTACTCTCTACTCAAGCTTTGCTTTTAGTAGAGCTAGAGACAAATAAGAGATTTTTTTCCAGGCTGCTTTCAAAGTAATGTAGATAGCAGAAGAGCTAACTCCCAAATAAGCTCTTGTTTGTCCAGTTTTCCCATCAGATTCTCTCTCTTTTTTTCTGCTTCTATTTGGAGTCTTACATGCGACCGTGACCGCTATCCATTCTGCATTACGCCAGACAGTAGTGCTGACACTGTTATCCGCTATATGCTATGTCCAATGCAAAAAACAGTAGAACAAAAATGATGGCTTTCTAATTGGCTTTCTAATGCAATCATCACTTTTAGGAATCATTGTCTTGCTTAGAAAGCAGCATTGGATTGATTAGATGGTTCGGTTACCACTGTTTCTCTATCTTTATCTTAAAGAAGTTCGGCGTCCGATTCTTTTTTCTGGGTATTGAGAAAAAAAGGGGGATCGAGCTTCAGCTGTGCAACAAAAAATGAAAGCCTCATTGGAGCATGTCGAAACCGAGTTTCAGCTTGGCTGACCTCATGATACTACACTTTGTCTGACATGATGATTCAATGTTTTATGAGCTTTTCTCGGGATTGACTCTTCCTTCAGATAGACTGACCGCTCGCTAGCTATACAATAATACATCAAGAATATGTCAGGGATACAGAAATACATACAAAATACATATAGCTAATTACTAAGGTGTAAAATACATAAAACCTAAAATGATCGATAGATGTAATAAAAACGCGTGACCCAAGTCATCACCTAACGCTTTTTTTTACTTGGTTAGACTTTCCCAAAAAAGTGAAAGCTACCATGGTTGTAAATAAGCTTTCACGATGCAGTAATGCTGTTGTGCCTTCTTCTCTTTCCCAACAGGTTTTCTCATCTCATTTTTTGCTTTAGCCAATTAGACAAGGTACAAAAAATGAGTAGTAGTCCTAAAAAGGGACAACTCAATTATCAAATGAAGAGTGGAGGAGCTCTGCTGCTTTCTTACTTTTCCTTCTAGCAAAAGTAAGTAACCGTTGAAGTAGTCTATATAGTGAATAAATTGACTGGGAGTTTACTCACAATGGAAGATTCATTTGCCAGCCTGGGGTAATAAATTCTCACATGTCGAAAAAAGAGCTCTAACGCAACTTTGATGGACGAACTCAAGGATTTAGAAAGCAGGTGATCCCAAGAGACTTTTCATAGTATAGTACATGAAATCAGAAACCTGATTTTGTCCACTTTGGATGTTCCCCCCCTCCTCACTTCCTTTTGGTCATCCAGACAATTCACTACTACCCTCTCCTTTTCTAGAATCCCTTAGACTCAACAATAGGTAAGAAACTGTGTTATCCGTCGAAGTAAAATTATTTCTTACTGGAGAAAGCCTTTCTAAAGGTTAGTAACCAAGCGGTTAACGGCTTTTTTATCCCTTCCCCTTTAGAAATGGTACTTAAATGGCATCAGCAAGCACTACTGAGATTACTGCTGCCTTTGAATCTCAGCGTCAGTCTGATCCGTATAAATCACTACTCCAAGCCAAGAAATATCGAAAGTCGTGTGAAACAGTGAAAGTTACCAATTTTTTTGTGTCTTTTCCCTTCGAATGCAGGCCTTGTATGGAATAGAAAAGGGGGATTGATAATAAAAAGAAAGAAGGCTAATCTCTTGATATTTTATGGATGTCTCGTCTTACTTTACAAGCTTCATGTCTCGGTTTCCCTAGAGCTTTCCCTAGGCTTTCTAAACTAAAACTTGAAGTCAATAAAAGTGGACATGGAGCCTGCTGAAAAGCTTTGAAAACAGGGGAAAGATTGACGTTGGAAATCATCATTGCTGCACAATTGAGTCAGCACGATTTCTTATCAATGATAGTTATGAGTGCAAAGGTCAGCAAAAAGAGAATAATGTGCCATGTTTAGGACAAGCCATTTACTACTCCGGTTGGTTTTTTCCCTCAAAGGAAATGGTCAACAAAAAAATGAGGCAACAGTAAAAGGAGTTTTTATAGCTCAATAAAAAAGTGTTAGTACACTACTAAATATAGTATTACAGTATTCAATTTTCTCTCGTTTTCTAGTGAAGAAGAAGCGGTTGATTTTCCATTACTATTAATCCTGTTTTTGTTGGCAACCATTTTTTTTCTGGTTGCTTTCTGGAGCACCAACTCTGACATTTATGACAGAGCTACGTCACCTTCAGGCAAGAAATTCCAAATTGGAAAACTTTGACATTGATGTCTACAGCAATTTGAATAATGCTTTCCAATATGAAAATTCTATCATCATGATTGCCAATAATAACAAGAACTACTCCCTTCGGACCTACATCTTTCCTTACAGTCTAGAAAAAGGAGAGTTGAGGACTGTAGTAGTAAATCCGATCACTAATAGAAAAGAGGGGCTCAAATGAACGGGGCAAACAAAGAAAGCCAGAGGGCTTACACAAAAATCCGAAAGGACAAGAATGGGGACAACCAATCTTCATACTCTGTCTCTCCAAAGTCCACACTCCACAGTTCAAACTTCGTGTCTGTTGGAAGAACACAAATGTTTGAACGCATGGGGCATATGGAATTGGTACATTTTTAAGGTAAGAAACGAGCCCTCTTTCTCATCTTCTCCTATATGTAAAAGAAAAGGGAGTGAAATCTGTTCTCGTCTGGGTATGGCAACTTGAAGATAGCAGTTGAGACAATAGCTCTAGTCTGGATTGAAGGGGGATACTCCTTGCTACTCTATGGTATGGTAGTGGTGGCAATAACAACAAGAAAGCGATAGGGAAAGAAGAGTCCGTCGTAGTCAGCCCTTGCTGCTGGTCCAGACATTAAGGGAGCAGAAGTAAAAGTGGGACAGCAAATCCATCAGCAAATCTCTGACTTTCAACTCTACTGTAGACTTACCAACCTTGGCAAATAAGCTACGTGGCAAAATATACTAAACGATTGCAGCTTTGCAAAATACATACCGTGTTATTTTGGCTAGATAGACAACAGGGTCACTTCTATTGATATAAAGAAGCTATCTAAAATCTAGCCAAGCGTATTAGAAAGCCCTCCTCGGTGTTTTTTGTGGGTTATAAGATGGAATGGTTATGATGATGCCAAAAAAAACCTTGGAGGGGAGAGTGGCCAAATTGTGATGGAGAAGAAGTGAGAAGGGTGAACTGAAGAATCCTTCAACATGATAGATAAAGTGGCTAAATAAAATTTCCTCCTCTCTCCATCATCCCTTCTTCCTGCCCAACTGACCAATTGTCAATCATTCAATTTCCCTTCTTCCAAATTTATTCTTTTCATTCTTTTGCTACTAATAACTGAATTGGACATTTTAGCCAACATTTTGTAATTAATGGAACCAAGGGTTGAATGCTTCATCATCATCTAATGAAGGGCTAATCTTTTGCACACTTGAGCTGGTTTTGAAAATGAGACAAAACCCAAGGCGTTGCTAGATGCAAAATGAAAGGGCTGCTCTCTTTTGTGTCTCCACAAAAGGGAGAGAGCAGCGTGGAGCAGATGACTAAAATGAAGCAGCAGCATTCATCATTTACCAGAACCAAAATCTTCTTCTTCCTCTAGTCTCTACATTCCAGATTAAATAAAGAAAATTGGCCCTATTTGACTGGGTATAAAAATAGCTATGCAAACTGCTGTTTTAATCCCACCAAAATGGCCTCTAAAAGGGACACTAAAATCTCCTCCTAGTACCATTTTCCCCCTTCCTTCTTTTCTTGCTATAGCAATGAAGTTCTCTCTTTTCTGTCTTTTTTTTCCATTTCTACTGAAAAGCAAGATGGCAACTTGATTTATGAGGAACAAACCGAGGCTAATGTTGTTGTAAGCAGCTGCCACACTATCTCCTCTCTCCTATCCTCTCTACAGAATGATGGGGGAACTTTAGTCAAGTGAATTTCATTGTCACACACACTAGAATTGGAATTCCTTTAGTTCTCAACCATTTTTCAGCAAATTAGGTAGTGACAGATACAGGTTTGTGTATCAAAAACAAGGAGAAACGTTTTCTGATGCTGGTGGTTGCTGGTACAAATACTACACATCTGAAATGCCCCACATTTGAGCATCCTGGAAGCAGAAGAGAGGAATAGAAGGGGAAAGAAGTTTGCTAGAGCATCAGCAGAGCTGCTGAGCCAGGGAGAGAGTAGGAGCTACTCTAGAGTGAGGCAAGCTATAATTAACAAAGTTTGCAGCCATTCCTGTGCTTGCTTATAGAAGCTTCACTTCCATACAGTATCCAAAAAGCATTGAAAATGGTTATTGGTTCTATGGCTTTCTTTTTTTCAACACTACTGTTGTCAAAAGCATTTTGAGTAAGGGGAGCAATGAAAGTTGGAGTTGTATCCCAATTAGTATTCAGAGGAGAGAGAAGAAGCTTATCTTTCAGATACAGAACTACTGGCAAGTGCCTATCAAAACACTAATAGTCTAAAATGAAGACATTCTTTTGCTGGAAGCATACTGCTATTATCAGCACTTCCATATCTTCCAAACCATTGATTCTATTGCATGTCCAAACCCCATGAATCTTTTTTGTCTGCACTTGAGAAGATTTGTGGGGATCACCTTGATAAGATCTTGACCAATAATTTGAATCCCTCTTCTTTCAGTCCCCTTCTTCCATTCTTTTACCCTGCAGCAGTCTCTACTCTAAGAAAGCCATAAATACAGCAAGTGTTCATAAAAGGAAAAAGGGTTGGCCAGACCACACTTGAAGGTTATGATTTATGGCCTTTTTCACGCCGCCTTTTTATTGTTCTTTTGCACATTAACCTTTGGTTGCTCTAGCAGTTCAACTATAACTGAAACATTTAGGGTCTTTCTCAGCAAACCCTTCTCTCTCATCTCTGATGCTTGCTTCTCCCTTCTTCTTCTAACTCTTCAAGCTTCAAGTGGTTCTTGAATTGAATTTGAAATTCAATTATAGGAGCAAGAAACATGTCATGGTTCAATAAATATAGCACTAAACTGTGGAGCAGAAGAAAGACTTAAAATATCATCATCACAGAGAAGTTTATTTACAACATTTAAATAGAGGTTGGCAAAGTGGTAGGAGGCTGATGAGGCTGCTGTAGATGAGGTTGTACTACAGCTTGATGATGTGAATGATGATGATGTGGTTTGACCTCATCACTGAGATTTTCTGTGCAGATGGTTTGTAATTTGGTCAGGTAAGAATCAAAGTTCTCTTTGCTACTGAATCCCATATTGTGGCTGGAATGGTTCAGGTGATCCATTTCATTGGAGGAAACAGCAGAGGCAGGGCAACCTGCAGCCCCTGGAACTTTGACTTGACCCAAAATGGACATCACGTTGCTTCTCAGACTTTCATAATAAGAGCTTAGTTGTTTGCTGTTTGAAGCAGGGTTAGTGCTACCAACCATGTTGGTTGAGGAAGGGGCACGTCGATCAACTGACTCCTTTTAATGAAAATACAGGAATGTCAAGAATTGCTCTAGTCTTTAGACTTTTAAAAACACTCTTACCTTATCTAATGTCAAGTCATACATGGAGGATCGATTCAATTCATCCTCCAAATGAGATGAGGATGAGGCCAACATTTGATTGTCAAAGAGATTTGTGCTGGTGCTTGAAGTGGCCACAGCAGAAACCGAAGGTCTGCTAAATCCAGTTGCACTGATTCCTGAGGGTGGCGAAGAAGTGTATTTGGTGCTGGTATTGACCAAATTGTTGTTATTATTGGTAGTGGTTGAAGATGACAAAGGAACTGTGCCAGTAGGATCTAATCCCCTCGATTTATTTCGACAGGCTAGTGGACATCCAGATGCGCTACAGAAATGATAAAAATCAATAAGGAAGAAGAATTCTGAGGGCAGCAGCAAATTCTTTTCATCCTTACCTTCTGTGAGAGAGAAATTTTCCAGTAGAATGACCAGACCCGTCACACCCAGGAACGGGACACCTTTGAAGTCAAGAAAAGAAGAAAAGTTTAACAACTTTCCCCACCACTATAGTTGACTAGTGCTCAAAAAAACATACCTCAAGGGTTCTGATTCACCATCTTTGGGCCTGGTTTTGGGCTTATTTGCTCTGGGACAGCCTGATAAACTTCTATGGGTGGCATAATTCCCTGTTATGTGGCCTACACCATCGCACCCAGGTGTTGGGCATTGAATGAGTTCTTTGCCATCTTTGCTTCTTGATGGTCTTGTTGGAAAGGAGGCATAACTACCAAACAGGATGATTTTAGATACCTATACAATAGGGAAATACCATAAGCTAGATACCTGGCTGATCCTGTGCCTGTTAAAGCAGAAGAAAGACTGAAACTTGTTGGATCTCCAGTTGTAGCAAATGCAGAGTTGGGATAGTTCAAGCAACCATAACTTGATTGACTGTATGGTGAATAACCAGTTGACGAGTACCCATTTGACAGAAGAGAATTGTAAGAGGCTGCAGCTCCCAAACCAAAAGAGGAATAGCCTGATGCTCTGAACCTTGAAAGGTCAGTGGAGGTTGAGGCTGTAATTGCACTACTTCTACTGCTAAAAGTCGCATCAAAACCAGAACCAGATCCTCCTCTTGAAGCAGCGAAACTCATTGATTGGCCACTAGAAAAGTCCATAGGCTCAGTTTGTTCCAATTTAGAAGTGGACTTTTCTAAACCTTTGCTAGAAGTGGTACCATCAGTCACTGTAGCAGGACTGAAGGTATTACTGGTACCACCGGTACCAACGGCAGCTGCAGAAACGGTATCTAAAAGGCTACCAGTGGTACCACCAGGCCGAGTCAAATCTAAGATTTGTGGACTAGCATTGGTAACATTTTGGTTTCTGGTTGTTGAAGTTGAAGATCCAAAGACTTGTGGGTTTAAATAAGAATTAGAGGCCTCACTGAGGTCGAGAGACGAATGGTGTTGACTAGAAGTTTCGCCACTTTTCACCGAAAGATTTATGGCAGAATGGGGCACAAAAGCGCCGGGAGAGTGGTAGGGGTTATACATTGCCGTTGATACAGCGGCTGCTGTAGCTGCTCTGTCATAGTTTGAGGCTGCACTGGATCCGTACCCAAAATTGCTCATGTACTGTTGGGTATAGGGGTAACTTTGGTAGCCTTGGTAGTATTCACTTGATGATACCATGGCAGGTGTTGCTGTAGGTATAGTAGGTGTTGATACCGATGTGGTATTCGAACTGGAATGGTTTCCCAATTCCTCGTACATTTTTCCGTTGGAGGAATCAAACTTGACATTTTGATTGTGTACTTTGTTGTTCTTGATTTCTTCATCTAAATGAAAGCAACCAAAAATTGTTTGAAAACGCCGAAAATACTTGTTATTCAAAAAAGGTAAACAAAAGAGTAACTCTGGATCGAAAAGTAAACAAACTCAGCTCAAGCAATGAAACTCAGTCAAAGTCAAAATAACTTCAATGAGAGAAAGAAAAGGTAAGATGAATTTTTACTTTACCTGAATTGTTGGCTCGATTTGAATCGTAATTTTCATCTGCCGCATTGACATAATCTAAGTTATGTAATTCTTTGGACATATTTTTGTCCTCCGGCGGCACTGAACTCTCTGAATTCTTTTCTTCATACATGCAGGAATTAGGATTATTACGGGCAATTCCCGTGCTAGACTCTGCAAAAATATTGTGAACATTCAATTTAACATGAAAGACCAACTTTTTAGAAAATTACCTGGTAAATGCGCTAATAAGGCCATGGACCTTCCAAATCCTTGGTTCTGCAAACAAAAAAGAGTGACATTTGTGATTTGGCACTAAAATATTCATAGCTGTGTCTCAAATATCAAAACAATCGGATTTGACCAAACTTCTTGCATAATTACTGAGGATGATTTCCGCTAAAAAATAATGGAGCTTGACTCAAGCGACTCTCCTCTTCATATTTTGTACAGCTTTCTAGCTTGAAAGGTTTGCATGAACGGAAGCTTAGCATGTCATAGCTATTAATGTAGAAGTAGGGGACTTTAGTGGTGGTGGTTCGAATACAGGTTTGGTAGTTAAAATTCCCATTTCTTGTTTCTACTTGCGTCAATTTTTGCGTCAAATAAACAACTTTAGACCAGCAGCAGAGGCAAAGTTTAGCATTTCAAACTTTAGTTTCACAAAAGTTTTTGCTTAGTTGGAACTTTTGAGGTTTTGTGATGTATTTGGTTTTAGAGTTCGTAAAATTTTTTGGTAATGCACCCTGTATAATGCACAGGGTGTTTTTAGTCAAAGATACACTAATGACACGCACGCGTTACTTACACCTCTTTGGCACAGTGTCGTCGTCGTAGTATAAGCTCATGCAAAAATGCAAATTCGTGTTGAGCAATAAAAAGCGAATCATCGAGCAAACATTAGAAAGCAAAAGTAGTTGTAGACTATAGTCTGACATTTTTCAAAAGTCATAATTAAATACCACAGCTATAATTTTCACATCTATTTCTGAATTGTCTATCTAGGATTCATGAAAATTCGGAAAATTCATGTTTATGTTCTGCACGGTGTTTGAAAATAACAGAAAAAGTCTC
>LT728227.1:0-10399 GCA_900157175.1 Oithona nana
GACAAAAGTTAATTAAAAATGCCAAAAATGGTCCATTTTGGCGAGTTTTTGAAAAACCTGAAGCTTGCGGTCAAACAGTGTTACCAGACAGGTCAGTTTTAATAGGACAAAAATTGGTGGAAAATGCCACAATGCCAAAATTCAAATGCGACATTTTGAGTAATTTTCAAACAATGTGTCTGAAGTTTTTGCAAAGCTTTTGCTTGTAGATACTGGGCTTCTCATACCCATTGGCAAAAAAAAATCGGGAGATCCCTGCAGGAAAGAATGTTGATGGATAGACACTTTATTCCCCCTAGGGAAAAAGAGACTAGTAAGTCCGATAGATAAAAAAGTCTCCCTTTCTCACACATGATGCCACCGCCGCCGATTTCCCATGATGATAGGCTCAAGAGATTTCTGTTTGCTTTTATGTGGAAACTACAACAATAATACTACAGCATTTTTTTGTAAGTTTTGTAAGCCCCTTCAAAATTGCAATAGCATTGAAACATAATAGAAATTCGCACTTTGCTAAATCAGAGTTTTCTGGTGGGGTAGGCAAGCTCAAGAAAAGAGCTCCGCGTTCAAGATAGCGTGATGCAATGAGATGAGTAGTTGCTACTATCCCAGCAGCACCATCTACCAAAAAAGATGATCTTTTCTACTGCATTTTAGTCAGTCTCCACAATGCACAGGGTTTGAAAATCACAGAAAAAGTCTCATTGAACATTGCGAGCGAAGCGAGTTGCGTTTACAAATTGAGTGGACAAAAGTTAATTAAAAATGCCCAAAATGGTCAATTTTGGCAAGTTTTTGAAAACCTGAAGTTTGCTGTCAAACAGTGTTACCAGACAGGTCAGTTTTAATAGGACAAAAATTGGTGGAAAATGCCAAAATTCAAAAGCGACATTTTGAGTAATTTTCAAACAATGTGCACTGTATTCTTTTGTTGATCTGTCCAATGCAGCAGCCTCTCTCCTTCTCTTTGTGGCTAACATAGTCAATTATGTAGAGGCTGCACTTGCACTAAAAAAAAGGCCAAATGTATAGAAGCTTACCAAATGCATGCTAACCAATGGGCGACGAGCATGTAAAAGCACAAGAGTAGAATCAGCATAGCCGCTCCATATTCCAAGTATCTGTCCAACTTTCGAACCACTCGTCCCAACCTTAAGAGTCTGACGACCTTCAAAGCGCTGAAAAGACTCCCAATGCCCTAAAAAGGAAAGAATAGAGGCTTTTTAACATTTACAGGTTTACATTATTCAGGCTGTAATACCCAAAGGAGATTTTTCTCCTAGGAGAAGTAAAAAAGAGGGAAAGGTGCTAGAGACAGGTATTCAGACTGGCTTTAAAAAAGTTGCCTTATCATTTTGACGGCTGCTACACACACTACATTTACTTTACATTTTAGAAAGCAGTTTTGTCAAGATTTTCCTTCCAATTTGTCAATTAGTAAAGCGGGCAGGAAAAAAACCCATTTCCATTAATGACTTACTACTCTAATGTATGAGCAAAGTGTAGAAGGTATGCATTATTGATTATGGGCATCATTATTCTATTAAGGGGATTAGCCTGGAGCTAATCTCTCACAGGCAAGCAACACTAAATTGGGTTGCGCTATAAAAAAACGTCTTACGTCTTCATCGTGGTCAAAAGCGTTGAATACGTCGTAGGGAAGACAAGAAAGCAAATCGATCACGAACCAGGACTTCAAGTAGTTGAGTCTGATCACTTTGGGATCGGAGACAACTTCGCCGCCGGGTCCAACGTAGGTGGTATGAAAGTTGAGTACAATGTCAATAAAAAAGACGACGTCTACGATGGAGTCTACGACAAGGAGTGAAACGTCTTCTGAGGTTTTATTTTTCAACGCCACATTGTAGGGAACCATGATGGCGGTGTAGAAGGTGAGACAAAGAATGATCCAGTCCCAAATGGCCTTGAAGGCGCAATAATGTAGAAGAATATGGGGAGGTGTTTTAGGAGCTTCTTGGCGGTATTGTGGCATTATTTCAGCACCTAACGACATCAACTGCAATGCAAAAGAAAATTTAAGAATTCAAGTAGAAACATTGGATAAGAAGATAGGTGTACCTGTGTGAGATTGGATTGCTTTCCAGTATCCTTAACGACTTGATTAGACAACTGGGATGCCAAAGCTGATCTTGACCTCGTGACAGACCTAGCCAACTTGGCAAACTTGCTAAGTCCTCCAGAAAAGGCTGAAAATAAAAAATGGGAGGAGGACAAAGTTAGTGGAAAGTGGAAACTAACTAAGCTAAGTGCTTTAGTAGAGCCATGCAGCTATGCTTTGTTACCTTTGCTGTCTTCCTCGATGGGTTGTTTGAGGGCAGTGATGTCTCGAAACGAGCAGAGGAAAAGAACGACGACATCTCGCTCATTTTTTACTGGAGAAACTTGCAGAAGAAGCCACAAGGGAGTGCCTGGCAAGGGGCAGAAGGAGAGCAAAAGTCGTTTTAGTAACGGTAGTAGCAGTAGTGCACTTATCGGGGAAAATTGGCAAAAGTAGCGCCAAGAGTGGTATATGTAGAAGCAACTTGAAGAACTTATTCATTACGGGAAAAGTTTCAACGTCTTTCTCCTATATATTTTACTCTCTCTATCTCTCTTTCGAAAAGAAACTTTTTTGGGGGGGAAAGTGTCACTACATGATATATTATTGAAAAAAGATGCACGGTTTCACTTATTCTGGTGATATTGACAATGCTCCGGCATTCTTTTGTGGTTGAGAATTTCTATAGAACCATCGATTTTCAACCATTTCATTTAGGGAACAAAAGGCTGATAAGAAACTTTCACTTCCTGAATGTTGAAAGATAAGGTCAGCAGGTAGCACAATTTTTGCACTTCCCTCTAACATCACACAATGGACCAAAGTAATAGGGGCTACTTCAGAAGTAAGACTTACGGTTCTTTTTGTAGAGTAGGATCTCGAATTGATCTTGCAGGTGATTGTCGAGAGCCAGATTCAATGCTTCTATGGTGTTTTTGTCCGTCAGCTCTCCGTACATGAAACTGACGCGACATGACTTCTGCATAACCTATTAAAAGAGAAGAAGAGTAGAAATGCATTTCATTTTCAAGCCCGAATTCACATACACCTTCCTCCTCAGCTCCTTTTGACACATTTCAAAAGCTTTTACTGCAGTAGCAAAGAAGAAGAAAATCTGATTTTGCCTTTGCTACTACTACTGCGCTGTGCAGAGTATAAATTAGGCCTAATTTCATTACTACATATAGCATGCTTGAATTCCAGGTGTAGTTTGTATTGATCCAAAGACTGGCAGCACACGAGGAGCGAGGAGTGGCAAACACAAAAAAGGAGCTTATAAACTTATTTGGACACTCGGATGCTACTTATTACCCTATTAACTAGCTTTCTAAGTATACATAGAAAGCAACTACTTCTTATAGGATACTCGCCAAACTCTTCTTGACTCCATTAGTACTTACCTCAGCTCTGTTGTATCCAGAAGTCTTACAGAAGGACTCGTTGCAGTACACGATGGGATAATCGACAATTTGGGCATTGGCCAATATGAAACTAGAATCAGCTGTAAAGAGATGTAAATTGGTTTTAATGGTTATGCCGAGTGCGGTTTTATGGTTATGAGCTGTGCTTACGTTGCTGTGAAGATCTTCTGATAATGTTTTCCAGGAAGGTATTTTGAGGGGCCACGAGGCCTCTCCTACCTCCTGCCATTTTTGATGCTGCTGCTGTCGTAGAATTTTGTCGCTAGATTTCTTTTTGGCTGCTATTCTACTCGACAACTGAGGAGATCCTCACCAAGGAGAGAGCCAGAGAGAAATACCAAGAGAGCTTACAATGCGTGCTCTCGCCTTAGGCCGTCCAAGGCTTTCTAAGGGCCTTTCTAAACCATCGCAACATTTGACGTAGCGTAACCCAACCTTTTACACGCAACATATGACTTTTTGACCCGAAAATTTTAATTGACCAAGAATCCGGATTTGAAAACAAACCATAAATTGTCAAGGTCAAATAATAACGTTTGGAATAAGTAATGACGAATCTAAAAAATTAGAACAAGGAAAAAAATGAAATGATTCTGGAATGGATTTGGTGTGGATTTGTACAATTCATGAGCAAAAATTCCTGCAAAGACGCGAACAGAAGAAATTGTCCGGAAAATTCCATCCTCAGTACTCACGTCTCCCGATCATTTTGCGAAGTCACGCTCCTCATTGAACAAACTTGACTTTTTAAAAGTTGATGAACCCAAAGCCAAAATGGCATTTGACACTAAGGGCAACATTGTAGAACTTCAGAAGGAAGCAACATTGGGCAGAGTAGTAAGATATTTCAAATCAAATTCGCATTTTTCACTAATGAATCAGAACATCCTTTTCTCTAGATTTTAGTTTCTACGATATGTGCTTTGAATTCTGTGAGCCAAGGATTAGTCACCGGATTTTCTCCCGCCGGATTGGCTGCATATTCAACTCCAAATGCAACAAGCCTTGAAAAGCCATTAGATGAAGATCAAATTTCTTGGTTCAGTAAGTAAAATCAAGCCAAACAATAAATGAATTGTAATAAATATACTTTTCCAGTGAGTACTATCATGTTGACAAACTTTAGTCTTTGTATCCTAAGTGGATTCATCAATGACTTCCTTGGCCGAAAAAAGTCTTTAGTCTTTGCCCAATTATTATACTTGAGTGGATGGATTTGTACCTATTTTGCTACTACTTTTCAGACATTGATCATTGGTAGGTGTTTATCCGGAGGCGGAATTGGCATTAGTACACCAAGTACATTGATGTATTTGAGTGAAATCAGCTTAATACGCCATAGAGGAATACTTTCATTGATCAATTCTGTCACTTACAACTTCTTTTGTTGCGTTTGTCTTGCTTTAGCGGCAACTTTACCATTCGCCTGGCTAATCCAAATTTCAGCTTTGCCATCTTGTCTTTTTCTGCTTTTGGTGTCCTTCATTCCGGAATCACCAATCTGGTTGACTAAAAGAGGAAGATTTCATGAAGCAGAAAACAGTTTACAATGGTTGCGTGGAATAAAATACAAATGCCAAGAAGAATTGGAAGAGATGGAAATCATTTTGAAAAGTAAAGAAAATTGGAAAGCCAATGTCAGCCAATTAAAAGAACGCACAATTTTCGGTCCAATTCTACTATTGATGACTTTGATTTTAATCCAAAGCTTTTCTGGAGCAATCATGATTGGGGATTACGCCATTGATGTTTTCAGGAGAGCTGACGTGAAATACGATCACTATGTCTTATCTATCATGTCTACTGGATTTTGCACAACTGGATACGTTTCTTCAACATTCTTAACTACAAAATTATCAAGAAAATTCCAATTCAATATGAGTGCAATGATAATGGCAATAAATCTTTTGCTCGGAGGAATTACATTCAAGATCATGGAATCTGGCAACAATGAATTTAAAGCAATTGGTGATGTTTTACTACCTTTGTTCGTCATTTTAGCTTGCTTTGGATATGGAATAGGAGTTGGACCGATACCTTTTGCTTTGTTAGGAGAGATTTTGCCACAAAACATGAAAGCAATGGCTTCAGCTTTGGTATTGACGACGAGGCATTTTTCACTGTTTGTTCTATTGAAGTTCTTTCCTTTGTTTGCAACAACATTTGGATTGCATTCGGCCTTTTGGTTTCATTCTGGATTTTTGAGCTTGGCAATTATCTTTGCTTACTTTGCAATTCCAGAAACAAGAGGGAAGACATTAACAGAACTTTCAGTTCTATTTGCAAAGAAATCTGCTACAAAATAAATGAAATTGAACGTGAACCTTACCGATCTGCTTTTAAAAATTCCTTAGATTTGCAAAATTGGCGGGCAATGGCTGAACTGAGGTGTGCGGCTAGCTGGCGAGCGATGCTGAGACAATGCGCGCGCGCTTAAAAAAAGTGTTGCCATTCGGAAGAAAAATAAGGAACCTTTCAGAAAACCCTTCATTTTTAATTAATTGTTTTTGGAATAGTCTTTTTCACATATTTTAATTCGAATACTTCGTTTTTCACATCTTATTTTTACATACTTTACGTGAAGATATTGTAAAAGTCTCATTTTTCTCATTGGCTTTATTTTCAAAAATAGAAGATTTTTGTCAAACCTACTCTGGTAACACTCTCTGGCAATGAGCGAAAAAGTTGAGAAATTGACTTATTTCAAGTCTCAGCCTTCAGTCATTTTAGAAAATCTCTCAGTTCAAGTCCGGCCATATTAACGCGTTTTATTCATCAGGCGACTTTTATCCAAGTTTTCAGGTTTGACAAATTGTTTTGTTTCTAATTTCACATATTTTCAAGTATTATTTTATTAGATCAATTTTATTATGGGTCGCGAGTCCTTAGATCCTCCGCCCTCACCGTCGCCATTAGACCAAAGCACCAATTCTTTCAACCAGGGAGCCTTCTTTCCTACAACGTTTACAACCACTAGCAAGAAAAAATGGATTGCTTTGGGCCTCACTGCCTTTCTAATCATCGTACTTCTGATTGCCGTGATTATTCTTGCCACTTCCAAACCTGAAGCTAAGACTCCGCCCTGTCCCAAATTCAACTATTCTTCCGCATCTAACGCTTTGGAAGGTCATGATAATGGTCCTAAACTTGAGGAAAGTCGAGAGGAAGGAGTACCTATAGAGGCCACGACGAGCACAACGACGACTACAACAACTGAAGGATTCGTTTTTGATGATTTTGGTGATGGAGATGGATTCGACGAAGCGGATGATTTTTTTGTGGTCGTCGATTCATTTGAACCAAGCACCACTACTTCGACGACTGAAGCTCCAGTTTTGGATAAAAACGAAATTTTCGGACGGAAAGGTACAGAGGACATGTTCCAGCCTGATTACTTTTATCCTGGGGTTAATAATACTACTGAGGAGACCGTGGATGGTATCAAAGATCCCACACCTGAAGATATTGCTAATCTGTTGGCTATGGTTGATGACGAAGAGCAAGTTGCAAAATTGGTGGAAAAGTTTAACAAGTAAGTAGAAATCTTTTTCTTAAAATTCTTTTGTGGGTTTTAATTCTTTTGTCTTTTTCAGGTCTTTGCTTCGGGATGCTCTAGATCATTACAATCAGCAAAAAGATGAAGTCAATCAAGATGATACTTTGCCTGCAGCTGCTGCCAAGCTAACTTTGACGAAAAGGTCCGACAAGGCCGATGAGTTGTTGACTGCGTTTGATGTCGCGAGTTCCGTTGAGTCAATTCAGTCTTCAACTCCGATCCCAACGTCGAAGAGTAGTACCCAAATTCAAGATCACGGAGAGGATCACGGAGACGATCACGTAGGAGATCAAATGATTGGACTTGGAGTTCAATCGTCTTCAACTGCAATGTCAACGTTGAAAGTTGACCACGGAGATGATCACCAAGATGATCACGTACACGACGGAGAGTTGCCCAAGGATTGGCACTACGATGACGATTTTTTTGGTGATGCTTACGATGCTTATGAGGACTCTGAAACGGATGATGATGATGATAATGGAGGTGTAAGTCCTGAAACGATAACAACTACAGAAGCGGGAGAAACTACTCCAGGAATATCTGAGGTAACTAATTTACTACGACTTTTCAACTTTGTTCAACTAAGCTTGATTTTTGTTTCAGGAATATGAGCCTGAAGTTTACGATGAAGAGGATCAAGAGGACCAAGCAGAGTATGCGGACTCTTTCATTGAATCTCGAATCCTCGTAGATGATACAACCACGCCCAAAACCTCAACGTCTACAACCTCAACGACCTCTGCGTCAACAACAGAAAAAACCACAACTACAACCACCGTCAAAACTACAACTACTGTCCAAACCACATCAACTACTTCCCAAACTACACCGACCACTACTTTGGCGACAACAACTACAACTGAAGAAAAGTCTACAACACCCAAAGTTGAAACTACTCAAGTCACGGAGACGACGACCACTGAAAATCCTGCGAAATTCAGAGAGGAACTGGCTGTAGCTATGACAAGGTACGACTTTCTTTCCTGAAAAATATTCGTTATTCACCACTTTATCTTTGTTTAGCAGCTATGACAACTTGACAAAACACATCCTGGATCAATTTGAGCGTCCCAAAAACGACATGGATTCCGAACCGACAGTCGGCGAATTTTACGAAAAGGTCGATCACTTGGTCAACGTTCTGCAAGACTTGGACCAAGAACAAAATCAAAGGGATTCAGAAATGATTGACAAGTACCTGAAGATCATCACGGATTTGAAGTCTGACCTGAAGTTCCTTAACGAATCCAAGCATTCTTATGACGTTTCCTCTGTCATACCCAATAACACAATCATCGATACCGTAAGTCAAATTTGGAAAGATTTTATCAATGACGCCAACGAAGATTTGATGGCCAAAATCAAGCAACTTTTGAAAAATTCTGACTTGAAAAATACAGTTGCAACTCGCAAACAATTGAAAGCATTACTACGCAAACACGCATCGGAAAATTTGAAAGGCATCAGTAGTCGTGGCTTTGTTTCCATACAATGCGAATCCGACGAATTGCCTTGCGATGACGGAGAAAAATGTTACAAAAGGAGCCAAAAATGTAATCGCTACCGAAACTGCAAAGACAATTCAGATGAAAAAGACTGCAAATGTAAAGATTATTTGGATAGCAATCGGATTTGCGATGGATATCCGGACTGTCCAGATGTCTCGGATGAATTGGGATGTTCTTGTTCGGTGGACGAGCACTTTTGCGGAAAAGATACTCAAGGTTCAAATGTTTGTATTGACAATGACAGACGTTGTGACAATGTTGTTGATTGTCGGAAGAGCAATAACGATGAATTCAATTGCTTTGCCCTTAGTCGTGCACCTATCAGGCAACTCATTGCGAAGCAAGATTTAGAAGGATTTTTACACGTCAATCGCGATGATCGTTGGTTTATCTTGGCCTTGGACATTACGGACGAGGAAAAAGAAAACTATCATGAACTCATTGAAGACCTTGGCAGGGAAGTTTGCACTTCGACCATAACAAGAGGCAAAAATGTTGTGGACGTTGAAGTAGTCGACTTTGAAGAGCACGTTCCCGTGGCTCATTTGTCAGTCAACCTAAACCCAAACGATGTGGCCTTGGACAGATTTTACCAAAGCGCTGGTCGGTTTTCTTTCAAGATTTTACACCCCTTCCAAAATTTGACCAAAGCCTTGAAGGTCAATTGTGGCGAACCAAAATGTGGCCAAGCTGTCAATCAAGGCAACAGTCCCTTTGCAAGATTCGATTTAGGTAACGATTATAAGCGTCCGGATTCATCTGCTTCGGCTGAAGTTCGCATTGTCGGAGGTCAAGATTCCAGACCAACCAAGTGGCCTTTTATGGTTTCTTTGCATCGCGATGGACTTTTCAAATGTGGAGCTGTCATCATCAACAAGGATTGGATCTTGACGGCTGCCCACTGCGTTAATCGAAACAGTTCTCATTATCAGGTAAAATTTTCTTTCTTTGTCTTTTGATCAAGAAATTATTTCAAATTCCTTTAGGTTCGCGCTGGAATTTATCGCCAATTTTCAATGACTTCTTCGGAATTCGTGACATCCCTGAGCAGCATTTACATCAATCCAAACTACGATGTCAAGACCAATCTGTACGATATCGCAGTTGCCAGGGTCAAGGAATCTTTCCCCACCAATAGTTTTATTTCCCATACTTGCTTGCCTAAGGACTTCAGTGAAGATGCGGCCGTTCCCACTGCTGGAGAAAAATGTTCCACCATTGGTTGGGGAAGGACGGATGTGACGTCTTTCGAGATCTCCGATACTTTACAAGAAGTTCCGGTGCCTGTTTGGAATGTCACTGAATGTCCAAAGGATGATAGTCTCGTTGTTTGTGGAGGATTCAAAAAGGGAGAACGCGATACGTGTCAAGGTAAGACTTAAGTGTTCATCCGCGACTCCTTCATACTGTAGCGGGAAATGGCCATATCTGGTAACTCTGTTTGGGTATCATGGGTGATCAAGTACCCATGGGGTAGGTCCATTGGCATAAAGAGTTTGGTCCTATACCTATCCAGGGGGCTGCTGGAGCCTACCCCTAAATTCAGGCCAAAAACAGAGAATTTTGAGTCAATTTTTGAAAAAATCAGATCTCAGCCAGTTTTAGTCTCAGCAATGTAAGAATTCACCAGGAGGTGTCCCAACAGTTACTTATTAGAGTCACAGAGTGAAAAATCTGATTTTCAAAAATTATGTGTAGTAGAATTTTCAAAAGTGTGTTTTTCAGTTTTTTAATGACTTATGTGGACGGGGTAAGCTGTTTTGCAAAATACCATTAATATTCAGGAAGCGTATTGACCCAGGCTATCTGGAGGTACCTTCAAAAATAGGTATCAATATACTTTTTGATAAAT
>LT728228.1:0-10358 GCA_900157175.1 Oithona nana
TCAACAAAAATCGACAGCGGAGTGATTTTTAGGAAATCTTGACTTTTAGGCTCGTTGTTGAGTTTTTATGCCAAAACTTACTATTTTAGGCTTATTTCGACCCCAAGACATCATTTCAATTTAGGAAAAGAGTGGCTAAAGCTTTATTTTGAAGGTGTCGACGAAAGCGTAAATTGTCGCATCTTGGTGACTTGTCTCTCTTTTAACAATCTTTAAGAGACATTTTTGCTCATTTTTCAATAATAATTTTGAACCTTACCCTTCCTCGGAAAAGCGACTCGAAATTAGTTTTACAGAAATCCGCAGAAATATGCATCATCAGCAAAGTCCTGAAAATAAAGACTGCATTTGGGCAACAAGTCTAGAGCTGTATTTACGTGTCTAGCTCTTACTGCATAAAAGACATGACACCAATTGGAAGCACGTGATTTGATTCCCAAGTTCATGTCATATTTTTTTCAATTTTTGCTAAGCCAAGGAAAAGTGCTGATTGAGATTTGACGTCGGCAAAATCAGAAATCGGAATTCTTTTTCCCGTCGTTTCTTCTCTAGAAGAAAAAACAGTTGTAATAGTAAAATTGATAGCGTAAAACCGCAAATCGTGATATTAATACGTCATAAATCTTCTACAATTCAAGTGTCGTCTTTTCAAATGACTTTTGATGCTTTAAATCTACCACAACTTATAATGTAAAATGATTTTTTTCTTTCTACTGAATTTTCAATTTTGGCATGAAGATGATGATTACTGCTTGCCTCGAAGGCATAATAAAAGTCGTGAGAAACAGAAGAGACCAATTAAATCTCCGATTCAGCCTTAGCAGCTAGTACTAGTGAGAGAATTTCAAATTAAATTGTTGCTATTCACTGAATTATTGCTTTTGTCTGATGGGTATTGATTTTTCAAAGAAGCAACGGTTTCTTCAACTTCAAAATAATGAATGCCTATAAATACTCAACTTCTGTCAACTCACATTGTTTGAAAATCACCCAATATATCGCATTTGAGTTTTTCAATTTTGACATTTTCCACCAATGTTTGTCCTTTTAAAATTGACCTGTCTGGTAACACTGTTTGTCCACTCAATATGTAAACGTAGCTCGCTTCGCTCGCAATAATGAATGAGTTTTTTTCTGTGATTTTCGTGTTGCAGATAGAAGTTTTTGTATTGTTTGCTCGTATAAAATGATTGAAATCTGTAACTCCAAATCTCCATTGAAACATTTTGTCAAGTTGTACATACAAAAATCTTGAATATTTTGAGTTCATTATCACGTCACAGCTGTTCTAAGATCTACAAAAACAGTTTAGTCGTCAACCATGTGCGGTTTACATCTGTGTTATTCTCCATTTTTCATTTACACGTCTTCCAAGGGAAGACTTCTTCAGCCATTTTGATTTATTGGAGAGTGAAGTAGCCTCATTATTAGCAAAATTTATGGCTCATTGCACTCGCTCCTCGATGCGATGATCATGAAAACATTTTTGACCGCAATCACCTGTAATTTTTCCCTTGATCATTTTCCTTTTATTTCCTCATCGTCAGTTGAGAATGGTTTAGTGGAAATTGGGAGATGGGGATGTGAAAAGTGGTTGTGTTCTGTTGATGTTAGAGAACCGGGATAATGATGCTGATGTCAGCAACTAGGACGCCATTTTTCGAGAGATATTCGTGTCATAATATGGCAACGGTCAGGGATCCGAACCCACAACAAACCTGGCATCAAGTCTAACGTGCACATTAAAGCTTATTTTCAAAATTACGGGGTGTCAAAAAAAGAATCTGAGAGAGATCAAAAAAGATTCAATTGATTGCTTTGTTTGCTTTTCTAAACCATTATTTCCTTTGTTAAATTCAACACTACTAATCAAAAAAAAAATTACCTCATATCCCAAATTAGAAACTTTGTTTTGGGTACAATCAAAACGAATGCAACAATTTTCCCAGTGTTGCTAAAACTTTTTTCACTCCTTTTCGTGCTTTGCTTTTTTTCTAATACTTTTTGCTGCGTAATAATTGAAAGAGTACTTTTGTATGGTACACCCTGTACTTCCCCGAGAGAGGCAGCTTGGCTGTCAGTCACTCTGGTGAGCTGTGCATCGAGCTCTTTCTACACGCAACCACAATACTCACTACTTCTATAAGTTGGCCGAATAAATGGAGAGACGACGACGACGAGGCAACAGCAACTAAAGAATGAGAAAAAAAAACTTCCTCAAAACAATGTAATTTTCTGCCAGATTTTTTTGCCCCTAGTAGCCACCTTCACTTTTGTAGCTCGTCAAAAATGTCAGAAATTTTGCTTGCTAGAAGGCAGCTGCTGCTTTTTTAACAGCATACCACTCCTTAAATTCCAGACAATAATGCTCTACTTCATCTATCCATGCATGATGCATCATCCGTCCATCCATTTTTGTATTGATTAACTAAGATGATTATCTCTTTTGTTTCCTGACTTTTTCTGACGACTACTCTGCCATGCACGAAAATGATCCCGAAATGGATTAGCCCTCTCGCTGTTAAATCCCCTAGTTGGCCGCATGGGGTCCTTAATGAAAATAAAAGGTTGATTACCTTTCGTTACACACTGCTCTCGTGCACTCTGCATAACAAATGAAATTGTCAGACTGATGCACCTTGGACAAGTTGATTTAGATAAAAGGATCATCTGGTCTCGCAAAAATCCGTGACCAAGACTAAAAGAGTTCTCTGCTTTGGAATGTTGCTTGGAATCGAAAGTTTACTATGTTGTGTTTATTCGCTTTTTTTTTCCTTGCTCGATCCCCCTTTTCATGAATGTGAGGTTTGACACTTGGATGAAGAGGGCCAATTTGTGTGTGAGAGAGCCTACAGCTCGGCTCTCTCTCCTCGCTGAAATTAGCAGTTACTCAGGTCCATATGGTCCACATTTATTACCCCGACGGATCGATGGCAACCACGAGAGTTGCTGCTGCTGCTGCAGTCTGCACAAAAGAAAGGTGTATAGAGCACCTACCTTTATGTTGTGGAGAGTCAGTGAGCATTACTCATGCTGCTGCTCCATTCTAGGACCCTTCTCTCATTCAAAGACCCTTGCCATCTGCTTGTAGGAAAAAAGGAAATATTTTCATGCTATGATCTTCTCTCGATTCCAATGATGATTGATTTTTGTGGGATCAGCAGTTCTAGCAGTAGCTAACTCTTAAAAGTTTTATCATGCTATCCCATTAAATGAAATTTCCTATTTGCTTATCTCGATGGTAGTAGCCTGTTTTCCAACAGGGTGGATCCCAACATCAAAAATCAATTAGAATTTTCGACGATTTCATATTTTGGAAAGATGAAGTAATTATCAGTTGATGCCTCAGGTATAATTTGCCATATTGCAGCGGATGATGGTAGTGAAATTAAAGGGGGGCTGCTTTTGTAAAATTTGGACCACCCTACTAGTATTTATCTTTCGTTTCCATCTGGCTATTACATGAGATGTAAGGTGGGCACATTTCTTTGGAGTAGCAATTAACTGGCTGGGCATAAATTCAGATGACGCGGGCCTTATGAGCTCTGCACACCTCGGCTCGTAAATTGTTCAGGGTCTAAGGGGAAGAAACGATTTATCGATAAAGCAGCCTCGTTGTTTCTCTTGCTCTCCCTCATTTTTTTGGACCTGAAATACATAGGAACATTCCTCCTTCGTCAGTTCTTCCCCGTAGAATTGACAAATTGAATTACCATTCTAAGGTTTCTGACCGCAGCTCAGTCCGTCTTGGTAAAAACCTTGTTAAAAATGGAAGAGAAGCTTCAAAGTCTGTTGCTTCTTTTAATGTTTACACAATGGGCTGAAATGTAGGAAAAAAGTCTCCGATTTTCAGTGAGCGAAGCGAGCTGTAAAATAAGAAATGAATTCATCCACTAGTGGAAATCCAGATTCCGCTGGAATATTGTCTATCACGAATTCTGAATCATCAAATCCACAGAGTTTGTGGAAAATGGTCCTTCCATCAATCAATACATTGGAAAATGATTTTCCACAAATGTCATGGAAAATAGTATTCAGAGTTCCATGAATCCTGTGGAAAACTGAATTCCACAGAATTGATGGAAAGCAAATTTCCAGTGGAATTTGGTATTCCAAGAGTAGATGAATTCACTCTTTGTTTAAAAAATATATGTTGGCAAAAATCTCATTTTTAAGAAATGAGACTTTTTCTTGAAACTTTCAACCACTGTGATCTATGCTCTGGTAGTTATAGCTCATTTGTTTTTCAAAGATGGTTTTCTAGACCTTCTTCAAATATGTATGCATATGTTCTAATCGAAACCATTTTTCATTTTCAGTCTGAGGCCCACACCAACGAAAGACAACAGTAGTCAAGCCAAAAGTAACCCTTCCAAACGTCATCGAGAACGATTGAATGGCGAACTGGATCATTTGGCCTCGCTCCTTCCATTTGAACAAAATATCTTGTCAAAGTTAGACCGGCTGTCCATATTGAGGCTAGCAGTAGCCTTTTTACGGACCAAGTCATACTTTCAAGGTAAGCCTGGTGAGTTGTTACTACCACAGAAAAGCTTACCAAAGCCAGTAGCAAATAACATATTTTTCCTATCAAAAAAGATGTTGGTCAATAAAATAGACTTGATTGACGTTCATTTTTCTATTGCAGTTGCCATGCAGCTTGAACGCGATGAATTAGTCGATCTTCCCTACAGAAGAGATTTCCTTACCTATGACAACCACGTTTTGGATGGTGACATTTTCCTGCAGGTATAATAACCTATAATTACCAAGATTAGGTGTCCAAAATTGTGAAATTACATATTGTGTTGCCTTCTAGTCAAAGTGCACACTAGAGTAGTTATAGTAGTAGCAAAAAGAAGCTAAGCTACATCTAGGTACTCGAATTGATATCAAGAGTGATCCCCATTTCCTATTTTTTCTTTCACAGGCCCTCAATGGTTTTCTCATGATCCTTGACTGCAATGGAGAGCTCTTTTTTGCCACACACACCATAGAAACCTACTTGGGTTTCCATCAGTCAGACGTCATACACCAATCTGTTTATGAACTAGTCCATTCAGAAGATAGGGAAGAATTACAAAGGCAGTTGGGATGGGACTCATTCCTAGGCCAAGAAGATGCTGGTACCAATTTGCAAGAGCTTTTGAATTCGGATCACAATCACTCTTTAGATCGATCATTTACTGTTCGCTTCCGTTGCCTACTTGACAACACTTCAGGATTCCTGGTAAGAATGTGCGAAATTTGAAATCGAGAACTGTTTTTTGCTTGAACTGACCACAAGATTAATGATCACGATTTATGGTTTACAGAGGTTGGATATACGAGGAAAAATTAAGGTTTTACACGGCCAAAATAAGAAGACTGAAGAAGCCCCATTAGCTTTATTTTGCCTCTGCACCCCTTTTGGACCTCCATCCCTCTTAGAGATACCTCATAAAGAAGTCATGTTCAAATCCAAGCACAAGCTCGACCTGGCTTTTGTCTCGATGGACCACCGAGGCAAAGAAATGCTGCAATATGATGATGAAGAAATGTCAGACATAGGAGGATATGACCTCGTACACCATGATGATCTGGCCTATGTAGCCAGTGCTCATCAAGAATGTAATTCTAAAAACAGTTTTAAAATTATTGAATTCTAATTCTAATTTCTAACAGTGTTAAAAACGGGTGCTAGTGGAATGATTGCCTATCGCTTACAAGCAAAAGATCAAAAATGGCAATGGCTACAAACTTCCTCAAGATTAGTGTACAAGAATTCCAAACCCGACTTTATTATTTCCACGCATCGGCCATTGATGTAAGTTGCACACGCGATATGTAGCCGATTTTTTCTCCCTTAGAAGCGCAAGTCGCAACGCACAGCAACGACGCCATCGACGGAAATTGCGCGAGAGGTTGCGTTGCAACGCAAAGTTTTGTTCCGCTAAATAAACTATTGGAATTTCAGGGAGGAAGAAGGCCGTGACCTTTTAGGCAAACGAACCATGGACTTTAAAGTCACCTACTTAGATGCTGGCTTGACAAGTGCCTACTTTGACGGCGAAACGCCAAATTCCAATGGATCGAGTAATAGTGTCACTAGCAGCGGCGGCGGGAATAATACCAGCGGCAGTGGCAGCGCTACAAAAGTGCCAAAACGTTACAAAGCTCACCTCAGAGATTTTTTGAGCTCCTGTCGAACCAAAAGGACAAAAAGTACTCACAATTCCTCCGTTTCCGCCTCAGACATTTACGCAGCTGTGGATCCGGCCGCAGCCGCCGCCGCCTCAGCTTTACCCTACGCAACTGTCTATTCCACGCCGCCTTCTGCCACGCCCACCTACGCAACGGACAGCCCACTTTACATGCAGCAAAATATACCATCTTCTCCATACCAGACCATCTACCCAGTCGATAACAGGTAATTCAAAGAAATTATTCGTTGAGGTTGCGTGATCCTAAATAATTTGTTCCGTAGATACTTTTCAACCGAGTACTTGGCGAGGTATGGTTCACTAGCTACATATTACCCCGAATACGCCGCTTCCGCTCATGCTACCGCCGGGTACATAAGCAATGGGTACTTTGAGGTGGCCTCGCCGCGCTCCTTGACCGCCCTTCCATATGACGCAGCCTCCCAATTCAATCGCTACTTCGACGCGGAAAAAGTGGACTGCAAATACAACCCGAATTCCGAATCGCCAAAAACCGAATTTCCTCAGCAGCCTAATCCTCATGCAGGACAACCTGGACAACATCCCAACTCGGGTAAGGATAACAACAATGCGCCTAACTCGACGGTTCCAGGCTCTGGCCTGGAGGTGGTCAAAACTGAGCCTAGCTTTGCTACTCAAGGGTTGGCTGGTCATCCTAATGATGAAGACGTTGTAGTAGAGTTACAGCAATTTGTCAATGCAGCTGCTGATGCAACTTCTTCCAATGTTGCAACGACAACTACTGCTGCATCCGCAGTAATTCCAACTCTGCCAACTCAAATTATGCTGGTATGTGAATTAGTAGTTACAAAAAGATACCAAACACCTCACGTAGTAGCAATTAAAATGTCTCAAAAATCACGCTTAAAAAAATCATATCTGCTTCTTTGGAAGCTTGAAAATCTAACACTAAACTCACTCTTCTTCTTCACTTTGCTTTGCATTCTTCACAACTTTGCAACATTTGCTTTCTCAAACCACTGAAAATTGATATTGAATACAAATATCAAAGCACCAAAAATAAAGCTACGTGAGTGTGCAACTTCCTATAAACTACTAAATCACTGCCTGTACGAGTGTACGTCAATGTCCAAATTAAGAAATACGCTCGCTTCGCTCGCGCATTTTAAGAATGAATCGTTGGACTCAATTATTTTGTTTCATTGCAGAATGAGCAACGAGTTGATGACGGCTCAACACCAGGCAATGACAGTCCCAACAAAAGTCCCCTCTTGACATTTTCTGAAGTGACAAACACTTTGTTAGAAGACACCAACTGATCATCATCCGTCCGGATCAACTATGACAACTACGTAAAAAGAAGCATTTCATTCATGGATCCATTGGTACAAAATGATGATTGATAAGTGTATTTACTTGTACCGCTGTCAAGAAAACGTCATTGCTGCTCCGCGTGTTCTTGCGCAAATGTCTGCTAGTCAACATTTAATGGTTTTTGTTTTTCTTTATGGATGTCTTTCCATGCTGTAACTTTTTAGTAAACGTATAGCTTCAATAAATGTCAATGTCTTGATATGAAAAACAATGAATTACAATGAATGAATACAAACAAAATACTATGTATTTTTCGATGCCATCGATAACAGCAAGATCCGGATTGTGTCTGTTTGATTCCAACTTTAATTCTTTCAAGAGGCTCAAAAGCTTCTTTCATAACTTGTAAGGAAAATGTGGATTGCGTTTTTAAATGTCAACGACGTCTTGATGAATGTTGCTAATGACCTTATTTTTGTATCAACGTAAAATACGTAGGGGTCCAAAGTTGGAAGGCTGCGCATTTACCAACTTTGGAAATTCGAGTGGAACAGAAGGGGAATCACGTCATGAAATGTTAGCGCGCAGAGGCATACTTATGTGCATAACTTTAAGGGTATTTTGAAGAGCAGGCAAATAGGCACTTTGACAGTAAAGACAAGTTTTTGAGGGAAAAAGAAGGCTAAAGATGTGTTTATAGCAGCAGGCAAAATAGGCACTTTGACACCAAAGACACGTTTTTGAGGGAAAAAGAAGGTTGAAGATGTCTTTATAGCAGCAGGCAAAATAGGCACTTTGACACCAAAGACAAGTTTTTGAGGGAAGAAAGAGGTTGAAGGGGGGATTTCAGCAGCAGGCAAAATAGGCACTGTGACACCAAAGACAAGGATTTGAGTGAAGAAATAGCTTGAAGAAAGGGTTTTTAGCAGCAGGCAAAATAGGCACTTTGACACCAAAGATAAGCTTCAGAGAATGTGAATGTAAAGTCGGTTCTTGCTTCGCTCGAACCTCGTTATTTTTCATTCCACTCCAATGACACTTTAGAAATGAATGGAAACTTCGAGACAAGTCTACGGGATTTTATGTTAAAAAACAACAATTGGTGAACATGATTTATTCATTTTTTTGTCATCTGTTAAAGAAACATTCAGGATGCTGATGCAAATTACAATTGCACATTTATAACAACAATAAATTCTGGGTTTGTTTTTATCTTCTCCTTGGTATAACTGGTTAATTCCATTCACAATTAACTATAATGATTGATTCAGGCTCTTTAGATATGTTTCAGGGAGTAGGAGGAGGGTTAAAATTATAGAAAAACTACAGTTACATCAATGTTAAAATTCATCGCTTTTTCTGCGCATCGCATAAGTTAAAAAATATTGACTTTCATTTGAGCTAAGTAGGGGAAAGAGAGAATGAAACAAGTCAAAAACTAGAAAAAATGATGATGATGTAATATGGCGGAGAGAGTGAAACGACTTAGTATCACAAGCGTTTTGCTTTCTTTTGTTATCAACCTTTTGAAAGGAGGGGAAAAAATTCAAGTTTTTGACACTGCACTGTGAGAAAAACAGGGATTTGATGCTGGACGTCAATGGACGGACACACTTATTGATCATCAGGTAATTATCAAGATTTCTTGGCTTGGCAAAAATACAGATAATTTTTTCAATCATTATTTCCCTGCTGCTGAAAAAGGTAACATTTTTTTTGAAAGCATCTTACTGTCCAAAATCTTGAGATTGGTTAGCAGTGCTGTAATTGTTGTTTCCACCTCCGGTTGCGCCCGTTGACCCGCTCGATGAGGCGGCGGCGGCTGCCGCTGCTGCCGCCGCCGCTGCTGCCCGCCGGCCACGCGTTCTTGCATGAACTTTGGCGTGGCGTTTCTTTTCATCAGATCTGGCAAACCTCCTGCCACAAATATCACAAGTGAATGGTTTTTCCCCCGTATGGGTACGAATGTGGGTTGTGAGATGGTCACTTCTGGAAAAGGTGCGCATGCAGATGCGGCACTGGAAGGGTTTCTGACCCGTGTGAATTCGAATGTGACGAGTGAGCTCATCTGAGCGAGAAAAGCGCCGGTCGCAGTTGGAGACGGGACAAGCGTAGGGTCTCTCATGCAAGGGGGTTTTACTGGGACGATTGGGGTACTTCCGGGACCTCACTGGTACAAGTCTAATGGGTACTGCACTTTGTTGGTACACCTATTAATACAAAAGAAATTTTAATCCTGTGGCTCTCATAGGTACGGAGAAAAGGCGTGCGCTTGAAAAAGCGTGCGCTCCTTATACTAAAAGCAAAAATAATTTAAAGACGCTTCGCTTTAGATTAACTTACTTGGGATAGTATTTCATGGCCTTTTGATGTACTCTGGTTGTAGTCTGCCAAAGTTGGTACTGTTACTGTACCATCTGGATTCTGCTGTGGTTGCTGGTCTTGTTGTTGTTGCTGTTGCTGTTGTTGATCATTGTCGGTTGGGGTAGAAGCTAAGGGTGACTGTTGTGGTGGTTGACTTGTAACGCTAAACAACGTAGGCTCTTCTTTGGCTGATGTAGGGGCTGCTGATACATGGCTTCCGAAATCGCTCTCACTTAAATAATTGGTTTGCTGAGCCAAGTGCTGAGTTCCTGTCGCTTGCTGAGTACTGTATGCTGTGTAGTCAAGTTTGGAATCTTCAGTCTGTGATCTCGTGACATACATTTGACTGGGTTGGCCTGGAAAATCAAATCAATATGTTCACATTGTTTGAAAATTTCTCAAAATGTTGCATTTGAATTTTTGATTTTTGACATTTTCCACCAATTTTTGTCCTATTAAATTGACTTGTCTGGTAACACTGTTTGACCGCAAGCTTCAGGTTTTCAAAAACTCGCC
>LT728229.1:0-10357 GCA_900157175.1 Oithona nana
AAAAAAAATCGAAGAAATACTTTTTTTTTTTGAAAAAATATTTCCAACTTTACATGTATTTCAAATTGTGTCTTTCCTTATAAAATAGGCCCAATTAGATCATAAAACGACAAGCGTTTAGAAACCGAGAAAAATAGAGTAAAGTAGGTGTGAAAACCATGTGCAATTTGTGCTTCACATGAAACTTTTTTTCTTCTGGATTTTTGGCGCTTGAAGGAATAGTAAATATTGATTTGAATTGCATGATAGTAGTACAAGACGTGAGAAAATGGAAACAATTTTTGCTCTTAAACTTTCACTTTCAATAGAAAGTTTTTTTTCAGAGTATTTCTTGAAGAGATATTTGATGATCCAATTTTCTATTTGTTTCTTTGCAGAGACACTCATCAAAAATGTCGTACTACCTCGTTGCTTGCTTAGTTCTGCTAAGTCCGATCTTAGCAGACAAGCCAAGCTCAAGTTATGGAGCACCTGCCAAACAAGAGTCTTATTCACCTTCAGTGAAATACGGAGGACCAATTGTATATTCTGGAGAAAAACCACCCATCATTCATTTCCCACCACCACCCGAAAAAGTAAGTCTTATTTTCTTAAAAAAGGATGTAAACAGTAATTAAATCTTGATTTTCCAGACGATATCCTATGGATCCGGATCCGGTAAAGGAGGTGCCCCACCGGCTATCAAGTATGTGCCTCTACCTCACCATGACTTGCCCGTACTGATCTACACTTCGGACAACCAACCTCCAATCCACGTGGTGCACACTCCCAAACCTAAACAGGCTTACCAAGCACCCAAGACTAACTATCAAGAACCAGAGAAGCCCGTGTATAAGCCTAAATCTCCTCCAAAACCCGCTTACAAGGCACCTGAGAAGAAACCTGCGTACAAGGCACCCGAAAAGAAACCAGCTTACAAAGCACCTGAAAAGAAACCAGCTTACAAGGCTCCCGAAAAGCCCACTTACAATGTGCCCAAGAAGCCCACTGTGCCCAAACCACCAGCATATAAGCCACAAGCACCTAAGAAGCCTGCTTATAGACCACCACCCCCAACCAAACCAGCATATCAACCACCCAAACAACAACAGTCTTATAAGCCACCCACTAAGCCTCAACAACAACCTCAACAAAGGCCTCAACAACCTTACAAACCACCACCCAAACCACAACAACAATACAAGCCGCAACCAAAGCCTCAACAGGCTTATAAGCCCAAGCCCAATTATGGACCTCCACCCAAGCAGAACAAGCCTGTTTATGATCCACCAAAGCAATCTTATAGACAACCACCCACACCAGCTTATGGTCCACCTAAGCAAACTTATAAGGCACCTGAGACCAAGGCACCTGAAACCAAGAAACCTGCTTTGAAATTGGAAGGGTACCCAGAACCCAACCCTCAGAATATCTACAAGGCTCCTCAACAAGCTTATAATGAACCTAGGCCCACTTATGGAAGACCACCACCAGCTAAACAACCTACCTATGGACCTTTGACACCAAGCTATGGACCACCCAAGCCTAAACCTCAAGCTCAAAAGTATACGGCACCTCAGACACCTGTCTACAAACAACCCCAGCCACCCAAGGATAGCTACAAAGCACCTACCTCGGTCAAGACAACTTATTCTGCAGACAACCCAAGCAAGGTTCCATCAAGCAAACCTGTCCCTGTGAAGCCTGTCTATATCAAGGCTCCACCTGCACCTGCACCAGCTTATGTTAATAACCCAAACCCAGTCTATGCTGCTCCCACCACCAAGAAACCAGCATATGCTCCACCACCTCCACCCTCTTATGCTCCACCCCGTAAGCCTCCAACTTATAGCCCACCCACACCTAAGGCGCCGGCTTACAACCCACCCAAACCCAAGGCTCCGGCTTACAATCCTCCCAAGCAACAAGCACCTGCATATGGACCACCCAAAAAACAAAATTATGCTCCACCACCTAAGCCAACATACAGCCGGCCTAAGCCAGCCTATAATGCACCTAAACCAACTTATAGGCCTCCCAAGCCAGCATATAGACCAACCAAGCCCGCTTACAATCCACCCAAGAAGCCTACTTATGAAGCACCCAAGAAGCCTACTTACAATGTGCCCAAGCCTCCACCGAAACAAACGTACAAGGCACCTGAAAAACCATCTTACAAAGCACCTGAAAAACCAGCTTACAAGGCACCAGAAAAGCCTAAGTATGAAGCACCTAAGAAGAGTCCACCAAAGAAGCAAGTGTACTCTGTTGCAGAGACACCTTCATATGCACCTCCCAAGCCAACTTACAAGCCAGCACCTACTTACAAACCAGCTAAGCCAGAATACAAGCCTCCTCCTACTCAGGCACCTGCCCCACATATCATCTATGCTGGACATCCACCCATTCATATCTATCAACAACCTCAAGTTGAGACTTTGAAGGCAGCTGCACCTGTCTACAAACAACCTTCCAAGCCATCTTATAACGCACCTGCCAAGCAATCTTATCAAGCAACTGGATCGAAGCCCAGCTATGACGCACCCAAGCCAACCTATGAGAAGCCCAAACCCAAGCCAGTTTACAATGCGCCTAAGCCAACTCCTAAGGCACCTGCTTATAAACCAGCACCAAAGCCAACGTACAATCCCCCTAAGCCAGCTTACAACCCACCCAAACCAGCATACAACCCACCTAAGCCTCAGCCAAGGCCAACATATAACGCACCCAAGCCCCAACCAAAACCAGTACAGCAATACAAACCTGAGCCCAAACCTCAACCTAAACCTACGTATAACTCACCCAAACCCAAACCACCAACATATAATGTGCCAAAGAAGCCAGCTTATGCTCCACCCAAACCAGCTTACAACCCACCCAAACAACAACAGCAACCTGCTTACAATCCACCCAAACAAGCTTACAATTCTCCCAAACCCGCTTACAATCCACCCAAACCCGCTTACAACCCACCCAAACCTCAACCACCAAAGTACAATCCACCCAAACCACAAGCAAAGCCACCAACTTATGGTCCACCCAAGCAGAACTACAATGCACCCAAGAAACCGGCTTACAGCCCACCTAAGGAACAATACAACGCACCCAAGAAGCAACCTACATATGATGCGCCCAAGAAGCCCACTTACGCACCCAAGAAACCAACTTACACTCCACCCAAGAAACCCACCTACAAGAGACCCCCACCTCCACCCAAGAAACCCGCCTACAACCCTCCCAAGCCCAGCCCTAAGCCAAGACCAGCATACAACCCACCCAAGCCCAAACCAGTGCAAAAACAAAAGTACCAAGCCAATGCACCTACCTATGTACCAGCGCCTAAACACCTACATAAACCACCTATCATCATCTACCAAGGTGTTGCACCACCCGTACATGTCTACGAGAAGTCTACAGGTGGTTACAGCCCAGTAGCCCGAGCCAAGTCAGACGAAGGCCCAGTGACTGTAACGAAGGCCAAGTTAGACGCTAAAAAACCTGTAGCCCAAGCCAAATCAGGCAGTGTGGTGAGCTTGGAAGGCTGGAATCCTAGCGAGGGGCTAGAAACCGCAGCCTCGGAAAGAAAATCAACAGTTGTTTCGGTGGGCAAGGCCCGATCAGCTGATATCATTTCCAATGTTCAAGTGGGAGCCAGAGTCTCTGTCAAAGATGAGGGTGTAGAAATTCTAACGAGAAAAGGCACAGTTGAAGACATTGATCCTAAGGCAAACTAAAGTAACCTTGGGTACATAATTAATGTTACCACAAAAAGACTTTAAAAAGTGTCTCAGCTGATTATCTTTATTGTTGATAAGTCAGCTGTTTGTTTACAATTTGAAAAAAGGCAGCTGAAAGTTGTGACACATGCTAAGGTTTTTCAACGCCTAACTCTCCCCTTTTTTGTCAGTAACTTTGCTCAAAAAACAACTCTACAATTGCTGTGTATGAATGACTTTTTAGCTTTTACACTTCTGTCTCGTCGTTTTTTTATGAATACACCCAACCCCACCGAAGATGAATAAGAATGAATGTGTATAGCCAATTTTACTCTTATTTTTGCTGCTAAGTTTTCAATTCTTTTACTTCCTTCTTCTTCTTCTTTTTAATATTTCTTCCTCCTAAGGTGAAAGATGATATATGAGCATTTGTTGAATTGAATGTGATTATTACATATCCCCCGCCCGCCTCGTCTGTTTTAGTATTGTACCAAATCCACTACAACTTAACTTTTTTTTCCTGTTCTACTATTATGTTATTATAGTACCAACAAACAACATCACCAATGTTCCATGACTAGAAAATCAAATCCAGTGTCATTTTTTTTCCAACGAAATAAAAACCCAAACACTCTTAAAAGATCATATGGTTCATCGAACTCAATCAAAATCTTTCCGACCATATTTTCTTCAACTTTTTTCGTTAAAAACACATCCGGAAAACGCTTCATCTAGGGTAAGTGATGTGCAATCATTTTACGTTGATTGATAGGTTGCGTGACTGACGATACAATCTTTTCGCTATATGTATATCAACGTCTTGAGAAACTACAAACTGAAACAGTATTTTTATTTGAAAGCAAATACACATCATGAGGTTTTGGTGACACGTGACCGCACGATTGACGCGTTAAAATAAAAGGCGTAACCGTCGCGCCTAACTCTGTTTTCATGACAGTATTTACACAGTCCTTTCTTGTATAAGGAACGTTACGATGTATAATAATTGCAGAAAAGGTCTCATTTGGTAATGCCTAGAAAAATGAGAGCAGTTTTATGGATTTTCAAACATTGCCAACAAACACTTACTGTCACAATATTTCAACCTTTTTATTAACGAACGTCAAAAAAACCCTAGTTTAGTTTACTCGCGCAACTTGAAATGTATTCGTTAAAGATTACTTGTTTCTTACTCTGCTGTATTCACTTCAATATTGTCAATTGCAACGGAAATGAAAATTGGCTTTGCAATCATTCCGGACAATGGGCTTGTTGGAACTACGTCAAAGTAGTCAAAAATTGCTTGAATTACACCAAAGGTCTGCATCCAATGGAACAACAACAAAATTCAACCCAACCCACCCAAGTTGAAATCAACTTTGAAGTGCCCAAAATTAGAGATCTCAATACAAAAGCTGAGGAAATCGGTGTTGATATCATCATCCGGATTGGTTGGGTAGATGAAAGACTAAAACAACCTAAACACGTTGGAAAATTCTATCAAAACTTTTGCTACGAGCCTGGAGACAAGGAGGACCATACCAAAGTAGTCACTTCATCAGTCATCTGGACACCTTTGGCAACAATGGAAGGCATAGTCAGCAAAGAACCTTTGTTTGACATGTCGGCCTTTACTCAAGAATCTTTACCTCACATGTTCTCTCAATTCAACGTGGTATCCTAAGATATTTTGTCAATACGTCACGATTATTCAAAGCAATTGTTTGATTTCAGAGAAATGGTAATATCTTCATTGAATTGGGGTTCAAAGTCACAATTTCTTGTCCAATGGACTTTGCATGGTTTCCTTTCAATTCAGTTAGGTGTACCATTTTAATGGTTGCAAGTAAAAGTAAGCATTGATCTAGCCTCGCCAATTTTCCTTTGCCAGTAATTTGGTCGGTATTTCAGAACAATCCATTGAAACTATGGAATTGATTTGGAACAAATTCACCAGAAACCAGAAATTGGCAACAGATGAAGTATCTGGATGGTACCTAGAGCAACCCCAAAAAAGTTCAAAATTGGTTACGCTGACAAGAAATGGAAATTCAGTTCAATGCTCGGCTCTGATGTACACCTTGAAATTCAAAAGAGTGGCTTCTTATGATCTGTTGCAAACGATTATCCCAAGTTTGATGCTTTCTTTTGCTTCTTCAAGCTCTTTGTATGTCAACCATCAACAGTTGCCAGCCAGAATTGGATTATCCGGAACAACATTTTTGTCCATGATTGCACTTTTCAAAGGATCCAGGTTGGTCACAATTTTCATTTCACCATTAGTTTAAACTTTCAACTACTTTATAGTGGTGAATGGCCTCAAACTTCTTACCTAAAAATGATTGATATATGGACCATCCTTTGCTACTCTGGTGCCTTCTTTTGTCTCATCGAATACGCACTTGTATTGTATCTGACTCAAAATACAACAGGAAGAAACTGTATCAAGGTATTAGACTAAACTTATACAATGTCATGATTGATAACGAATTTTCTTAGGATAATGGATATGAAGAATCAAGCAGACGAGAAAAGCAAATGAAACGAGCGATGTTAGTTGAGAAGATCGCAAGGATGATGATTACAGTCTACATGATATGCTACCCTACTTTCTTCTTCATTGCATGTCTATGTCAATATTAGGTACAAAATAAAAAAAAAATCATAAATAACTGATTCATCCCTTCTAAAATACAACTGACAATATACCAATGCAAAAGTATTCAAGCCAAGTGTGTGTGGAGTTGCACGTGATCTTTTAGCTAAGAGGTATTGTACCGTGGCATTTTAATTGTATTTGGTACATTAGATGTTGTACCTAAGGTAAGTAGTCTTACATATGGTGTCAAACAAAGTGTAGGTACATGAGGTACATGCTTACCTAAGATGTTTTACCTAAGCTAAATGGATGTCACGTGTGTAAAAGCCGAATGATTTCCCTTTGGAGCTTTGACTAACTAGGTAGTTGAAAAGTAAAATCGTATAGGTGTCCAAAGTTCGATGGTGATGCCAAGCACACTTTGGAAATTCGAGTGGAGCGAAAGCGGAACAATCGTAGTTAAACTAGAGTTTTAGCCAAATATTTATCGTGAAAATGAATGGCAACAATTTACAAACCAAAAAAGCTCAGACCGCTCTAGGATGCAAAACGTCCCAGACCTTCAGTAAGACCTCAGCCTCGATGGCCTCGGAGGTCGCACCGACGCCCATCTTAAAGTGATATGCAAAACGTCCCGGACCTTCAGTGAGACCTCGGCCTCAATGGCCTCGGAGGTCGCGGAGGCCAGCCTCATACCGCCCATGACCTGACTAACGATGAGTAGAGGCCGCATGCAAAGTTTCAACCTCCTAGCTTTAGAAATGTGGATTTGTATAGCCCTCTTAAGTACGTAAGGACAGACAACTTTGTGGTTTGGAGAAATATATAGTTAGATAATAATGTAAAAATATGAATTTTCGCACCAAAATTGTGATTCAATGATGAGCAGAACTTCCACTTGTAGGACCGCGATAGCTTACGCTACTCGCGGTTAAACAACTGAAAGCTTCACAGGCACTGTGTAAGTACCCTTCAATTGTCTAGAATTTCTACATCCAACTGTGATAAGCTTGATATATAAGCATAATTTATTGCTTATTGCTTTCGTGTCAATGCAATGTAGTTAATTTACTGACGCCCCTCTTGATTAGAATGAATTGAGTTAAAAAGGTACAAGTTTTTAAGCGCGAGTATCGTCTCGCACTTCTATAGATCTGCCCTAATCTCCTTTCACCCATTTGTAAATTATCTCGCAATCCGTCGCCTTCGGCGACTACTTGCGAGGACTCCGGCGGTAAGCTCGCTTCGCTCGCTAGAACCCCCCAGCCGCTCGCCACACCCAACCCCAGCAAGTCAAATTTGAGGTCGTAGCCTCGACCGGCCTCGGAGGTCGGATTGAGGCCTCAGCCACATGCCACATTGTCCACATGCTCTCGCGCTAGTAGATTGAAGATTTCAATCTTGTTTTATGAGTATGTACGGATATGTGCACTGTACACTGTACAGGTTAACCCCCAGTGCTATTCTATTATGTCTAATGTTCTTTTTTTAAAGGTGAACTAATCCTGTCACGTGTTTTTTACATGTGTTTCGCCACACTGTGGCAATATTACTTTTTTGGTCTAAACTCTAAAAAGTTAACTTGCGCTAAATCATTTTTTTCTTTCATAATACATACACAATACGTATTTCAGCTGTTTAGTTTATGTATTTACATTTGTTTGCTTACATTTTTGGGAAGAAATTGCTAAGACTAGGGTTGGAAAGATTTTTTTTGACAAAATAGAAACTTTCTGTCACAGTGTGCGACGCGTAACCACAACTCGTCAGCTTTATGTAGTTGTGCACTTTTGAGTCCGGAGGCTTTTACATGCATAAGAAATGCATTTGAAACACTACAAAGGATGGTGACGCAATAACAATAAAATAAATTCATTTTGACACCAAAAATACAAAGGAAAATTTTTTGCAACGTTTCGTTTTATTACGAACCGACAGCAATTTAGGCTAGACAAGGACAATGAAATGGGCTATGCTAAAAGGTTTTTTCCAATTAGATAGTTTCAAAGAAGTTCACTTCGGTTAAAGATAAGGATTGTAGAATACAGAGTGTCTTCTACGAGAATTAACGTTAGATAAGAACTATATATACGTCATTCAAACTGTGATTAGTTGCAGTAGGAAAGGCAATCATAATCACATTCATAGAGGGCGAGGCTTTGTCACAAAATTGAAACAAGTCAAAAATCATTCAAAAGGAAAGATTTAGACAACTTTTCTATAAAAAATGGTTGACAAAAAAGGCTTATGACTCTTCAAAATATATCAACTTTTCATCCCTTTTGACCCTAGCCATTCTGAGAATTGGAAAGGTTTGGAAATCAATTATGAATTCTAAAGTAGGAAAAACAATCGTGATCATATTCATGGTGGTCATTGTAGGTCAATGTTAGAAGGTTAATTTGTCCATCCACTTTTCAAGCAATTTTAAAATATTTTCCTTTCAAAGAATTGTTGTCAAACAAGTTTTGAATATGACTCATGTTAGATAAGAATTGTATGTACGTCATACAAACATTGTTATACACCCTGTACTGATTAGTTGCAGTAGGAAATGCAATCATGATCACATTCATAGAGGGCGTGGCATTGTCGCAAAAATAGAGGAAATCAAAACTTAATCAAAAGGAAATATGAAAAAAAACCTTCATTCGGAAACTTTTCTATGAAAAAGATGATTGACACTCTTCCTAATCTATGAATTTGGACCACACTTTTATTATGAGAAATTGAAAAGTGTTGGAAAGCTATCATTAATTCTAAAGTTGTTGTTTATTTTGTTGGTAGAAATGCACGTTTATTACCTTATGGTGTGTTATTACCTGAGCCCTCTGGTCCTTGGACTATAGTTTTTTCAATGTTCAATTTTCATGCGCTTTATCTAGCAAATCAATAGTGCGCTACCTAACTTATCAAAACAACGCAACCTCGACTAGCTTAGCCGGTCAGAGCATCATTTCAGCTGTCGTTTCAAACACAAACAAATTAACAGAGGATTTAGATCTGGCCTATACTAAAATGTAGAATGGCAAAATTGAATAATTTGACAAAAATGCTTCCTTCTATGATACGGAGGCCGTAGATGCCAACGCCGAATGGCCTAAAACTTCCGCACCCATGGGTGATGAAGGCTACATGCCAATTCTCAACCTCCTACGTTTACTGGTTTAGCCGTGCATAAGTGACAAACAACAGGACAGACAAGGGGACCGCTAATATATATGTAGATGTGCCGACACCGTGCAAACTACAAAGGCGGATTGCGAGTTCATCATATTTAACGAATATACCGAGAACAACAACAATATTGTCACTTGTAGGACCGCTGCGAGCAAGCTTAGTCACGGTCAAAAAAATACAAGGGTAAAGACTAAAAAAAACAGTGTACTTCAAAATGTTGGGTTGGGTGGGTACAAGTTTTTTTGTGATCAATGTACAGGTTAACCCCCAGTGCTGAAAAGCTTCACAGAAACTGTGTACCCTTCAATTGTGTACATCCAACTGTGATGAGCTTAATATATAAGCCTAATTTATTGATATTATAAATAAATTGCTAAGACTAGCATTGGTTTGAGGTCAGAGGTTTTTTATGCTTTGAAAGGGTACATAAGAATTAGCTATCCCTAAGGTGGCGACGCAATAAAAAACTTGGGTTCATTTTGACAAAGAAAGAACTTTTACAACAATTTAGGGTACACAAGGCGGACAATGACTTGGAGAATGCTAAAAGGTTTTTTCCATTTAGATATTTTCAAAGTAGTAGATTATAAAAGTAAGTTCATTTCGCTTAGATAAGTCAAGTATCAGGGATGCAAAAAAGATATTACATCAATTTACAGCTTTACTTTTTTAAAAGTAATTTATCTTTTTTTCGTCTTAAAGTAAAAAGTACACTAAGACCTCAATGTAGTTGGATTTGCTAGATAGGGACTTTATCGAACACTCAATAAAAAAGTTTGAAACTTTTCAAACTATAAGCGCGAGCAAAGGTTTTAAAAAGCTTGAAAATCTAAGAATTTTGAAAATCTAAGAATTTTGAAAATCTAAGAATTTTGAAAATCTA
>LT728230.1:0-10328 GCA_900157175.1 Oithona nana
TGTTTCACAATGCAAAACCAACTGGTACGTTGTTTTTGGAAGCAGATACACTGTCTCTCGATGTGTACCATACCGCCCACAACTTAGCTAATTTTCAAGTTTATCAACATAGGTTTTTGTAATAAAAACAGGGTGGTTCCTTCAGAACTACATATGTATTGCCATACTGACACTGTTCTTTTTTTTTGCATTCATGTGAAAAATTGCCTTATGTTGGACCCGAATAGCATCCTAGTCAAGACTAGCAACAGATTTCCTATCTTTAAAAAAAATTACATTCTAACTGTCTAATAGCACCTGTTCCCTTCTTTTACTCTTCTTTCCGGTTTGGTTTCAAGAATGAGGGAAAACACTTAATTATAAGAAATTCAAATTACAATAAATTAAGGATGTGAAAAATCACCATCTACTGGATACTTAAAGTCCATAAAATAATTGTACAGTTTAGGGATTTACAGTATTTAGGGGAAAAAAGAATAGTTTGCTACAACTCAAGTTGATCATTTTTTGTGTTTTGGAGTAGTAGGAGACGACAGGCCTGACGAGGGAGGTTTCCTTTTTCGTAGATTCCGCTGGTAAGGACCTTTAAGGAGTTGGAAACTTTTTATAATACGCTGTTGGCATTCACGTATGTTATCTGGAATTTCATTTTTGAATAACTCGACAAACCTAGTGTAGTTAGATAGGGTATTCAAATCGGATTCGATTTGAATTTCTAATTGGATGTCGGGGTCGGTCCGATCGGCTTTGTCTTTGTCTTCTTGGGTGGGTTGTAGTTTTGCCCATCCAGGCCATTCCATGTCGCTTCCACGTCCTTCTGAAAAATAAGAGTATACTGTAAATTAAACTGTCAATTATTCAATGTATCCCTCTATAAAATAGTCTGTAGTAGCCCTTTCATTTTCAATGATTTCGTAGGTAGGTATTTCAATGTAATATTCATAATTTGTAGTTTTGGGGTTTGTGCTGCAATTAGCATCTTTTTCTAAAATTGGGGTAATAGCATTTGCTTCAATCTTTTTACGAATTCTTTCTCTAGTTTTGGTTGGATGAGGATCATATACAATTTTTGTTCTCCTCTTTTTCTTAACTTTTGTGACAACATTTGAGTCCTTGCCAGACCCATATATCTCCTTGCAACCTGCATTAGAACTGTTACTGTCCTTGCAAACTGCACTAGGAGTGTCACTGTCCTTGCAGACCTTACTGGCATCTTTGTCCTTGCAGACTTTGCTATGGTTGTCCTTGCAGTCTTCAGTAGGATCTTTTGATCTGGTGAAACTTGCTGGAACATTTGGTGGGGGCTCACTGTCTTTCTTTTGACTTAGCAGTCCAACTGCTTCATTTCTTGGTGGTAAAGGTATGTCAATGGAGCCTGGATTGTAAGGTCTGAGGTGTATCTTATGAGCCATCAATACTTTGTCTGTGATGGTGTTTCGGATTTGACAGTGAGCATTATTTGGAAAGACTTTCTCAACTATGAATGGACCAAAGTAAGGTGACTTTAGTCCATTGCAGATGTCATTTTGGTTGTGGTTTCTGTAAACCACAATGTCATTTTCTTGGATGGTGGTTTCTTTCCTTGATTTGTTGATGCTTCTTCTTTTGTTGTCTGCCAATTTTTCTCTTACCTTTCTGTGTTCCTCTTGTTTCTTGAGTACCATCTTCAAAATCTTACCTGCGTACTCCTCTACACTGCTCGCTGTGTCTTCAATTACCTCCAATGGCTGGTCCCAGTCATTGTCATAACCAAACATCAGTGAATTTGGGGTAAAGGTTGTGTTGAGTCTTCTCCTGTTTAGGTCATTGGTGACATCAACTATTGAGTCTGTCCACACTGATCCAGTTTGACTTCCGATGAGTCTCAATGCCTGTTTTGCTATTCCTATGGTTTTCTCTGCTGGTTGATTTTCCCAACTTGAGGCCCTGGCAGTTGTCTCAATTTCGATACCATTTTCAACACAGTACTGGTTCATGAGTTCACTAATGACAGCTCCTTCTTGATCTGAAAAGATTTTCTTAGGTTTGCCAAAAGTGCTAACAATTTTTTCTTTGAATGTGTAAACAATCTCATTTGCTTTCCTTGTTTTCAATGGACAGATCAATGCAAACAATGAAAGACCATCCACAAAGACAATGAAGTTTTCATAGTTTCTAGAAGGTGGCATGGATACTGCTAAATCAATGTACCAAACCTCTCTTGTTCTAGCAGGGAATGACTTCTTTCCAAAGGAGGCATATTTTCCTGACTGGGACTTTTCAGTGATGCAATATAGACATGAGTCAATGAATGGCTTGAGTTTCTCTTTTAGGCCTTGAATGTAATAAATATCTTCAATCATTCCTATCATTTCAGTGAGAGATGCATGCTTTCTTTTGAAGTGAAATTGGTAGAATATTGGCTTTACAAGACTTTCAGGTAACATCAACCTTTCTTCTCCATTTTTCAGAATTTTTATCAGAATGCCTTTTCTTTTGACAAATCCATTTAATGGCATTAGGTCAAAGATTTCTCTGCACACAAAATCTGTTTCCTGGGCTTCCTTAAAGAATTGCAGGCTGATGCATCCATCTTTGATGATATCTGAATTCAATTTTATAGATGTTAAAATATTCTGTTCGGTTTCATGTTGAGCCTCTCCTTGCCTGAGTTCAAGTACATTCAATTGAGACCAAACTTCTGGCATTTTTCCATTTTCATCTTTCAGGAAATTTGGTTGTTCCTCCAGGATGTCATCAATTTGACTTCTATATTGTCTTAGTGAGGGAACTGTCTTTGGCAATTTAATTTTTCTTTGATACTTTTCTGTTGGGGTCAGTGACTTCTTGGACAAGGTTGCCTTGGTTGTCTTCTTCTTGTGAAGCTTATCTTCAAGTATTGATAAGAGACCGTTACTATTTAGCAATTCTCTAAGCCTGCTTCTGCTGATGGAATAATTGTCAGGAAGTTCAAACAAACTAAGAAGAAGTTCTGCTTCTTTGTTTGACATGGTCCCTACAGGCAGATCTGCTTCAATTGCTCTGCTCCTTGAGATTTCATCAGCTAAGATATGTTCAGATCCTTTGACATGGTCTATTTTTGAAACTGCAAATGTTGATACTAATGTTGAACATCTGGTTAGGATTGGATCATCATCTTTGCAGGCTCTCATGTACATGATACCTTTGGCATCTATCTTGACTGTGATATCATCTGATTGAACTCCTATCCATTTATTTGAAGTGAAAGTAGTATTCAATCCTACCACTTCCTGCTTATAGATATGAAGGTTTGATTCAGCTTTAGTAAAAGTCCTAGAGGCACACTGGATAATGTGTTCATCGAGAATGGTTGGATCATCCTCTCTGGGAAGCTTTTGAATAACTACAGAACCACATGCATATTTGCATGCATCAGAATGGAACTCCACTGGATATGCTGGATTGAAAGGAGTAAGATTCTTATGATTTTTGATCAGTTCTTTTACTGCTTCAAATGCTTCTTGTGCTTTGGAATCCCATTTAAAACCTTGATGGCTTGACCTTGTCATTTCTTGAAGTGGAAACTTTACTGCACTTAACTGTGGTAAACATCTGGAATAGTAATTTGCTGATTGCAAAAATCCTACAAGTTTCTTCCTTGTCTTTGGTGGTTCCCAGTCTATGAAAGCTCTAACCTTTGCTTCAGGGATGGAGAATTTTCTGTTGTTGTACCTGAATCCTAGAACTGAAATATTGGAAGTGCAAATATTGATTTTTGTGGGTTTCATTTTGATGTTAGCCTCTCTTATTCTTGTGAACAATTCTCTGAGAGCATGAAGATGAAATTCAAAATCATTTAGAGTTTTTCCATTGACTTCTACAGATTTGTCTTCTGTTCCAACATAAATGTCATCAGCAAAGAATGTTCCATGTACAAAGTTTTTCATTAGGATTGCCATTAGTTGAGTAAAATAAAATGGAGAGTTGCAATATCCTTGAGGAGATCTGAGCAAAGCCCATTTTTCACCTGATGGATGAATAAAAGAGAAAAGTGGTATCTTATCTGGTTTAACTCTAAGTTGGTAGAAACCATTTGCAATGTCTGCACAAGTTAGCCATTTCTTGTTGCACATGAATTGAAGTACTTCCTCAAGTGGTGTGAATTTGGTAGGAATTGACATAGAACAATTATTGATCATGCGAAGATCAATTAAAAATCTGAACTTAGTTGGATCATTATGTTTTGGAATGATCAAAATGTTGCTTACAAAGTTGGTGGCATCTGGACATTTTCCAACAACACCAGCCTTTCTCATTTCTTCAAGCATTACAACAATTTTAGCCTTTGTTTTTGGAGTCAGGGGTATAATCTTTGAGTTATGTACTTTGGATTTTGCATCTTCCTTGAGTACAACATCACATTCTACTAGGTCTGTAACTCCAATATCCCATTCATGAGTGGACCAAATGTCAATAAATTCTTCTAGTAATTTTCTAATAGCCTTTTGTTGTGGGACTGACAAATGTTTTAAGTTGAAACTGTCGAGAACTTCTTCTTTTGTCAAAACTTTGCAGTCACCTTCAATAGGGAATTCACAGTAGTTTCTAGGATCTTCATAAAGATACGTGCAAGGAATTTGATAAAAGCCTTTCTCTAAGTATTGATTAAAAAGGAAGTCTTTTTCTCCTTTGGTTATTTGTGGCAAGTCATTGATCTCCTTCCAAGTTTCAATATTTTCTCTTTTAATGGTTTCAGGATCTGTTTGTTTATCTGACTTTGGTTGTACATTGCAAACATGGATTTCTGAAAATTTTTCATGATTTATCAATGTTGGTGAAGGATCAACATAAAAATCAGAACCTGATGGTCCCGAAGAAATGCTTATTGAATAAGCCTTCATTTCTGTTGAGTTTTCATGATCAAGATTTGTCCTTGCAATTGTGTGAGCTTCTGAAAAACCAATTGGTTGATCTGAAAGATTTTTGATGCCTACATAATATTCACCACTTGCACTTAGCTCTTGAATGCTTGGTAAGATTTGCCATGTGTCATTGTCATCTGAATCTAACGTGTCTATAATGAAAGGTTTATTCACCAAAATATCCTCTTCAGGTTTAATCTTTATGAAACTGGTTTGGTGTGGGAGAAGGTAAGTGTCAGAAACACAAGTAAAATTAATTTGGGGCTCTTTTAATTGTCTAATGATTGGAATTTGAACATCTTGTTTATCTTTGGGGTCAACCAAGACTAGTGACTGTGGGAAAATAGCTTTTCCCATCATTCCATCTATCATTTCATATCCTAAGAATACTGGATGAATCAAGTTTCTGACCACATAAAATATTTTTTCATATTTAACTTTCTTGTTGTCTTCGGCTGTAAAAGTAATGGGAATTTTTGCTTTATATTCAATTTTCATGCTACTGTCATTTGCACAAGAAATCTTAGAGTCTTTTAGCTCCTCAATAATAAAATCTTTGAAATTAGGTATTTTGATGAAGGTTTTGAATTCACATATGGACCAACTACAGCCAGTGTCAAGAAGTCCAATGGTCTTGAAATTATTGTCATGATTTCCAAGAAATATCTTGACATATGGTAAAGAGTTGCTTTGTCCTTGATCAGAGAAATGACAAAAACTAGAAAAATTGAGTTCAAAGTCAGTGGAGGAGGAAATTTTGTTTGGGGGGTCATTGGAATTAAAATATTTGACTAGACTGATAGGTTGTTTGAATATAATTTGGTTTTTGGTTTTGACTATGCTGTTCTGTCTTTTTCTGGAGCTCTCCGAAAAACCTTTCCATTCATTGATGGACATTGGCTAACAGTATGTTCTCCAGCTTCTTTGGGGCATTCTACACATATTGTGTTTAGTTCTTCCAAACTTATTTGCTGGAAAATTGCGGGTGGATTTGTTCGAAACTGTAAGTTGTGTTTAAGATTTCCCCTATTGTCATTACTGTAATTGCCTCTTCCCCCATTGTATCGACTTGTGTAATTATTGTAATTGTAATATTGAGGCCTTGTATCATTGTAATTATAAAATGGCCGACGATCAAATTCAACACCCCTATTGTATCTCATTTGAGGTCTATAAGTAGGTTGAAAGAACTGCTGATTCTGCTGCTGCAGTGGTGCATTTCTTGAATTTGAAAATTCTTGTCTGTTTCTTGGTGTAAGGCCTCTTTGTTGAGTTTGGTTATTTCTGAACCTATCATTTTGGTTACCCTGTTGTCTGTTGTGCCACGGGTTGTTTGGGTTGGGATTGCCTATTCTTACAAGTGGATTTCCTCTGTTTCCAACAACTATTGGATTAAGGTTTCTTCCTGTTTGGAAGCTGTTTGGAGGAATTGTTCTCCTTGGTGTAAGAATAGGCCTATCATGTGTTCTTGCTATTTTGGATCGGTTATTTGGGTCAAATTCAGCTGGTCTTTTATTCTCCAATGCATTTATTTCAAGATCATTGACATCATCGCATAGACCATCAATCTCATCCTCATAGCTGTTGACATTACTGTTATTTTCAGCCTCCTCTACATTTATGTTTTGCAATCTTATGGTAGAGCCTGTGTCCAATCTTTTGTCAAAGATTGCTTCTTTGTAGATACAAGTAAGAAGTTGTTTTTCAGATACTTCTTCGCCCAGCTGGTGTTTTTCTTCAATATATTTGAAGACCTCTCTCAAAGCTCTGGATGAAAGAAGCTTATCAAGCTTGTCCTTTATTAGTTCCATTCTTAAAACTTTTTTATCATGCTCTGGCCTATTTTCTAAGTATTTATCTATGGACCTTATAAGCCTTTGAACTGAGTTTTGTACATCTTCATTTGGTTCTTTAGTAAAATGTTTGATTTCATTCGCGAATGTTTGTGGACTTTCCCTTTTGTCATACAACAAACTTAAAGATGTGATGGCCTCTTTGAGTGGCTGTTTCTGATAAGTCAACCAAGCCTTGGCTCTTGGTCCTCTTAGTCTAGCAAATATTGCTCTTTTAAGACATTTTTCACTTAAGCCCATATCTTCAGCCCATGGTGACATCGCCTCAAACAAATCCTTGATTGACAAATCATCATCTGATCCAACTATGGGAAACATTTTGATAGCATCCATATCAACTTTGTCTTTATCGCCGAATTTTGGCATAGCAATCTCAGATATGTAATAAGGGGACTTCTTTGTTGCTAATTCATCTAATTTCTTTTCAAGATTTTTAAGTCTAATTGTTTGATCAGCTATACTGCTCTTCAATGAAAGATGAGCTGCAGTCATTGTTTCATCTCTATCTTTTTCAGGTTTTTGCATTTCAATGTCAAATACTTGTTTAGATATGACATATTGTGAGTTTGACACCCTGAAGGTTGTCAAGTTATTGATGTATTTTTCTTTAAGTTTTTCAAATGAGGGCTTTTTTAGTTCAGCAATTGACACTTCTAACTCATCAAGATACTCAGAACTAAACAATTTTAGCTCTTCAGGACTATGATTGCTTTTCTTTTTAGGGTTTTTGTTGAAGGTGCTTGCTTCTATGTACTTTGTTGGTTCTTCCCTGTTAGTTTTTGTCCCCCTCATAATATCAGAATAGACTGATTTTGTCCAATCCAATGGTGGTTGAATCTTTTTAGGGAGTGAACTAGCTCCTAACTGATCTAAATCTTGTTCATTGTTAAGTTTTGCAGGTTTGATGCTGAATTTCAAGTCTTGCTTGTCCTTTTTCAACTCATCTTTAGGAGGAGCAAACAATTTTCTCCTGTAAATATTATCGTCTTTTCTAATATATTGGTAATTGTTGGTTGAAGTTAAAACACCATCACCAATGTCATAACGATCATTGAAGAAGGAGATCATTTCTGTATCTATTACCAGATTGTAGACATGCTTTAGGTATCCTACAGTGCTATTTTTGTCTTCAACATCCTCATTTTCAAGACGCTGAATTACACTAGCATTTATTTGAGAGTCTAGGGAATCTAGATTGGGTGTTTGGGTAGTTGGGTTTCGAAAATCATCCCAATTTTGGCCCCAATTAGAATCACTGCCTTCTTCTTGGATTGATGGCAGAGTTCCAAATTTATTTTTTGTACCTGTAAATCTAATATTACCTTCCATGTTTGTTGAATTCCAAGTTGTCAGAGTTGGTGTAGAGTAGTATCCACTGGACTTTCACTTTATTGACAAATGTTTATGTTTACTGTACTGTCTGTACCACTTGACCACTTCGGTGTAAAATTGAACAGAGCCTCCGGCCACCCGTAAGGGTCAAGTTCAATAGTTTATAAAGTTTTCTGAAGAAATTTGGACAGGGCCTCCGGCCACCCGTGAGGGTCACTTTCAGTATTTGCACAAGTTTTCAGCAAAAATTTGGGCAGAGCCTCCGGCCACCCGTGAGGGTCTATTGTTTCTCAATCACTATAATCACTGCACTTTAAATTACTTTTCTAATAGTTAGGCTTTTCTTTTAGAGAAACTCTATTTGAGCAAAAATTGTTCAGTTTAATATTATTTTAATTTAAAGATACTTTCTAAGCCCTAAGGTCACGGTCGCCATATAGGTTTGAACACCCAAGATAACTTTCAAGGGGATTCGAACCTCTGAGAATGCAGGTCTAGAAAGTATACTTTGACAAGGAGATTGATCACCTCACTACTAGTGTTCAGCAGGCTTTTCAGAGGTGGTGATCCACCTAAGTCAATCAACTGGGCTTCAGCCTTTAGTTGCTTACTTGGCCTTTAGAAACAAAAGCAGAGAAGCTTTCTACCTCTCTAAAGAAGATCTGAATGGAAGAGAAGCTGATTGTCACCCTACAGGTGTTCAGCAGGCTTTTCAGTAGTGGTGATCCACCAAAGTCAATCAACTGGGCTTCAGCCTTTAGTTGCTTACTTGGCCTTTAGAACAAATACAGGGGAGCTATCACACTTCTCTAGGAAAGTGTAGTATAAAAACAAGTAAAAAGGTAGCTTACTTTATTGTATTAGAGTCCTAAGTTATAAAAGTAAAATATTCACTGCACAATTGATAAGAGGTGTTGCTCAAGCAGAGTTGCCAAGCCAACTGACTCAATGCCCCAACTGCAGTCCCTTAAATAGTCAAAGGATTGAGGTCAGAGATAAGGAGATGAGACTTCAGGTGGCTGCTGCAACTTTAGGTGAACATGCTGATAAAGAGTTGAAGAACCTCATGATGATGATGATGGGCAAAGTTCAGGTGGCTGCTGCAACTTTAGGTGAACATGCTGACAAAGATTTGAAGAACCTCATGATGATTATGATGGGCAAAGTTTTATTGAAGTCTATATCCTTGCCAACAATTCGGTAGACAGTAGGATGGACAAATGATCTCAGATGGACAGCCGTTTGCCGATATTGTTGAAGTAAGTTGAATTAAAACTTTGACTGAAATGGTTGATCAAATGACTAAGGGAAAACATCTCCTAGGCATTAGCAAGCTTTAGGAGTAAAATTGCCTTATCATTGTTGGTTGTCCAAGTCCATCATTGGAAAAGAGTAGAGGAAAACATCTCCCATAAAAACTTTTAAAGAAAAATGGGAGTAAAATTGCTCTAGCTCTCAGGGGTTCTCATTTTGATTGTTGAAGAATAATTGGCCATTGTGGTAGAATTTTCTGTTGATGTTTATGGTAGGTTTGAGAAGTAGCTAAGCAAAACTATTCAATTTACAATAGATAAGGAGGGTTTCATAGGGATACAATTCTTTTTTGATAGAATAACATATGTTTGGGCTTTTTAATTGGTATACATTGTTTGGTTATTGTGTGTACCTGTATAATCAAAGTGGGGTACACCCGAGGTTTTGATTATTGGTATTGATAATATTTAGTAAAAGGGAATTTTCATCTACATATTTTGTAGGTAATATTAATTTTATAGGAGTGGCTTTGTTCATCAAGGTGGGGTACACCCGAGGTCTTGACTACTTAGCATCAAATTTTTCAATATTCATCATAGATAACTTTCATCTTGTAACGGAGGGCTTTTTGGAAGTGTTACATCTCATTTATACTAACAATCAACAGAATAGAGCGGAGTACAATGAAGAGCAGAGGTGCAAGACAGGTGTGCCAAAATTACAAAACTATCATACTATATTATTTGAAGTTGACTCTCTGGGTTGCTTGTACCAACCAGGAAGCTTTATTGGGTAGGGAACCATCCAATACATGTTTCACAATGTAAAGGTGGCGCGGAACAGCAATTTTGTTATGAATTCAAAGTGTTTTCTAAATTTTTTTTTTTTTACATTCCAGGAACCCTTGTTTCTGCAATTTCTGATTTTTTTTTGAAAAGATAAACCTGATCGGGAACTGGAATTGCATGTTTCACAATGCAAAACCAACTGGTACGTTGTTTTTGGA
>LT728231.1:0-10256 GCA_900157175.1 Oithona nana
TTTTTGAAAATCTGAAGCTTGCGGTCAAACAGTGTTACCAGACAGGTCAATTTTAATAGGACAAAAATTGGTGAAAAATGTCAAAATTCAAAAATTCAAATGCAACATTTTGAGTAATTTTCAAACAATGTGAAGTTGGGTAAATTTTTGATTGTCTTCTTAGTTGTTGCTAGAAGGCTGAGACTTGACTCAGCAGCACTGACTCAACTGTTTTAATCGCGGTATCAAATCTGAAAAGAGCATCATTTTCAGTCTTGTTTTCAAAAGTGATGAAGATCTGCAAATGATGATGGCCTTGATTATAGTTCTAAAGTGTTTTCTACCTACTACGGCGGATCAAGGGCAAGTTCAACTTCAGCTCTAGCAGCGCATCTTGATAAATTTCACGCCAAATGATCAGTGAAAAGAGTTATTGTGGAGGAATGACCCTGTACGTCATAAAACACTAGATGTCATGAGGCAGCAGCATCAGACTCTGACCTAGAGCACCAACTTCACTGCTACACCAAAATCGTGACCCTGCATACTAGTCTATTATAGAATGTCACTATTAGCAACAAGATTTATAGCAGCCTACTTTACAGGGTGTCCCAAAAAGTTTGGGACATGGTATTAAGGAAAATTCCCAAAGAAATTGCTTTTAGCCTATTCCAAACTTGTTAGGACACCCTGTATACGGCAAGGAAAAATGCATCGCACAACTTTGGCAATGGAGGAGCTCAATTGTGTCTGGTCACTACGATATATCAGTATAGGTATTTAAAAAAATTACCTAAAATATCTCATCGTTTACTAAAACGTTTCGATTTCTTTTACGATTTTTAATCTTTTTGCGAGCGAGTAGTGGTCTCGCATAGGTTGCCGAAGAAAGTTTTTCTAATGTTTTATTTCTAGTGTTTTTTGAAACTTGACCCATCCTATCGAAATAAAAAATGCTTGTTAAAGCATAAAATCGAAAGGGCTGAAATAACAATTATTAGACCTTCAAGATAAATAACTCTATCAAGAGTTAAACTTCCCCTACAATTATGTCATAAATTCAGCTTTCCGTCCGAACCAAAAAGTGCTGGGTAAGATATAATGCACTACCACTCTGATTTTCTACATTTGTACAAAAGAATCTGCTTCTTGGCCTTTGATAATCCGACGGTACCAAAAAAAGAAGTGAGCAAAAGCTTTAGAAAATCATCCCACGTTTTTTACTTCATTTCAGATTCCTTTTACTGTATCAAAAACAGGTCAAGATTTTAGCTCTTTTTAGAGAAGCTATACAGGGTGTCCCAACAAGTTTGGAAGAGCCTAAAAGCTTTTTTCAAACTTGTTGGGACACCCTGTAGATCAATCAGGTCACCTTTTAAATCAACCCCCTAAAGCGCAGTAAAGGAATTTCAAGTCAGTAGGGCGAGCAATAAAACTGGGATGAGAGAGAGAAGACGAATTGCATTTTTCATAATCAAGCTTGAAGGTTAGAATCTCTGCTAGGGCATGACAAATTCCTGGCCCTACTTTTGAAATGGTTGTTCTTTTTTATACATTTTTTCTCAAGTTCACTGCTGAGTTCTGACTGACCATTTTGGTGGTAAGAATATGAAGCGTATCCACCCTTTTTTTTCTAGATGGCGCTTGCGCACTAACTTTAATTAAATGGACGTTATTGTGGGTGGCGGGAATGTAATTTAAAGCCGAAATCATGACATGAGGGCAGACCAAGAAATGTCGAGGAGTCATCATGTAAGTAGTTTACTTTAAATTATTCTTTGTACACATCTCAGATGTATATTCTACCAATCGTCATCTGAAATATTATGTCTCATTTGCAAAATATTCAAATTGCATCACAAGAACAAAAGGTCTGCAATCCTTTATAAAAAAAAAGTAGCATCAAATTCCTCTAAAAATGTTTTTTGCACATCTACTTGATACTAGGGTGGGTCATATTCTAAAAAGTTTGGATTTTCAACATTTTTAGAATAGTGGCCACCCTACTAAGATACCTCATAAGTCATAAGCCTCATAAGGTACATTCCATAATGGTTTGAATTATCAAAAAAGGTCTCATTTTGAAGTGTGAAATAAAAAATAAAAATGCAACCAATTTTGTATCATTGCTATGCCAAATTGAAGCTGAGAATAAACAAGTTTCAACCTACTCTTTTGGCAAAGTTTTGCATTCATAACTTTGCAATGCGATGCAGACAGAGACAAGCATTGAATGGTAGTCTTCAATTAAGCGTTAGACTTTTGAAAAACAAACAAGACTGAGATGCATTCTGCGTTCCCTTGCGTTGTGGCTTTTATCTCTCTGAGCAATTTGTAGAAACACCTGGACTCCCCCCTGGAACACTGTTCTACATGATTGTATTTGGGGGCGGATGAGGAGACGAAGAAAACGTATACACCTCGTCTTTCAAAATATGTTTCTGAACTCTGAAGGAAAAATGTAGTAGGAACTGGGGCTCATTTGCAATTTCCCCCTCGCTCAAGTTCCCTATAATTGGCTTTATTATGCGGCGACCCCTTCGCAGCCCGCGCCGGAAATTGAGAGTTTTCCACCAAACAAAAATAGGAGCTTAAACTCATCATTTCCATATTCCACTCAATCAGGGTCAACACTCAATACCTTACCTAACTTCATCCAACTTTACGCAGCTTATGAATGTATTTTGAAACTTTTTAGCAAAGTGACCACCCTACTAAGATACCTCATTTGCTTTATATATTTGGTTTGAATAGACAAGAACAATATACCTATAATAATGGCAAAAAATATTGAATAAAAAGTACATATGTAATATTTACATACAAATATTGGCCCTACTTACACCTAACTGAAGAAAATTGATTAGCAATAAATCCACGTCTCTTTAGTGCTGTAATGAAATAGAAAATGTCATCTCTGCTGTACTTATTTGGAAAAGGTTTCTTTATCTGTCTGCTGGATGGAGAAACGCCCAAGTCGTAAATTATAGGTGGTTTGTACGGATTGTAAAGGTTTTACTATGAGAAGTCCGACGAGACTTGAATTTTCGAGCTTTGACGTGACCGTGGGAAAACAAATTATTGACATTTGAAATCAATCTCCCTCTGCCGCCATTGCTTCAGTGAATAATGTCGAGACTCGAAGTTTAGTTTACAACCTAGTGCAAGAATCACAAAGGAAGTCAGCAGAGAAGATACGGATCAGAAGAAGAAGAAGAGCTGGGCTTGTCCAGGCGTCACTTCCTTTGCTCCAACCAACCCCTCTTTGTATTAATGAGTATACCTGAGTAGAAAAATATGGTTGCTGAGGTCTTGGTTGACATCAAAAAGCTGTAATCAGGCGAGGTTTTGGTGTGTTCACAACCAAGGTTATCAAGGGTCAGACTAATACCCATATTATCATGACATTGTTTGGATGGTACTAGATACACTAGGGTGGGTCCTACATACAATATACATATTCAAAACAGTTTGGCTGTCGAAATCTGACATTTTTAGGATAGGGGAGTGATACCACATAAGCAATAATGGTTTGACCTATCAAAAAAGGTCAGACTATTACCCATATTATCTTGACATTGCTCTTAATTTTATCTTTTCACAGATTGCTCTGACAAATACTCTTAATGGACCAATTTCTAGGCTTTAATCAATTGATTTCAGCAATAACAACAAGACTCAAGGTTAATTTGAGACCAATCTGGCATCGTGAAATGAAGTGGAATAAGTTTGACATTACGTTTATTTCCAAGCATGAAATGATGACAATTCACAGAAGAAAAATTCTTATTGAGATGTTCATTGAGACATGTCCAATTTTTGAGACTACTTCATGCCTCACTAACCTTGACCACTATCAAGAAAAACGACTAAAAATGACTTGTGTCTTCGTCAGTAACTTTTTTAACAATTTTCAGAGAGAGATTTCAATGCTCATCTGCCAGATCGGATTCAATTCCGGCGTGGAAATGACTGTGAATTTCCACATGACATTTTGTGCCCTCCTTCCATGTTTACTTTTCGTTTTCTGAGTTGAGCTTAGCATAGTAATGACGTTCATGAGAACAAAAATGTGGAACTGAAACATTTGCATTGCAGCAGTATTTCCATATTTTCGGCCAAATATTGATGTTGGAGGGTGGAGTCAAGGTGCTAAAAACAATTTTTGTTCCCCAAAAAGGGCAAAGTATCATCAATCCATGAAAAATGAAGAATGGAGTCTCATGCTTATGTCATTGCAATTGCTGAATTTTTGTTGTTTCACACCATGAACTATTGACGCCACAAGCTCGGATTTATTGATTGACGAATGATTGTCAAAACAAGCTTCCAAATTCTGAGAAATTGAACAACAGGTATTGCTAAAATGTTGCCTATTTTACAACATAGTTGTTGAATAGTTGCGGTTAGAGAGAATGTGAAAAAGAAGTTCAAGAACGTGACTCACCTATGGAGGCTTGAATTTCACAGCAGAAGCACTAAAAGTCAAAAAACTGCACCAATGACGCTTGAATGAAAATTCAAAAACACTGAACTGCAAACGGAAGGGTGAGGAGGAGACACTTGTTGTTGTTTCCAGCTTGGGTTGGGATAGAACTAAGGTAAAGTTAGGGGGGACCCTAGGGTTGAGTTGCACTAGGAGAACTAGCGCTGCTTCATAGCATTATTACGCAGGTGCGCTATTGTCGCTTGCTGCCAGCTAGCGACCAGGAGCTGAGTAGCAGCCGGCGCTCGCACTCGCGCTCACCACTACCCCACCACCACCACCGGCTATAACAATAACTATTTTAGGTACTGGACCATAACGTCGTTGCCAAAATGAAGCTGGTGAAATGAAAGACGGGAAATTGGATTTCAAAAGGGTAGTTTGACTACTTTACTGAATCCTTTCTTGACAGCGAAATGTTTTGCCATTTTATAAAGGTCAAAAGTGGAAAAAGTTCACTGTGCAAAAAATTAGAGAATGAGTCATGGACTATGGAGTAATGAATTCTTTGAAAATGTTTGACCAATTTGAATACTTTGTATTATGCATTATGCACCTGATGCACTTTAAATCTGTTAAATGGATTTTTACTCACTGAGCTTGAGCTTCTTCTTCTTCTTCTCCGATGTCAAATTGCATTCACGCAGTGACGGAGGATGACAAATAGACAATGTTGTCTCGCGCAAAAGCACGTTTTTGTTTATTTCTAACTTGCCAATCTTCACCCCCACGACTAATAATGCAAGAAAAGAGAAAGAAAGAAATAAGCGCCTTCTTTTTAGTGTGAGTTTTGCCGCCTTTTCAAAGCTGCAAAGCTGGAAATGGAAAGCGTCATTCAGGTAATAATATACGCACTATAATTTCCTCAAACACGCACAAAAGTTACGCATCTCTATACTGATGCGTTAATCAAATTTCACTTTTTTTTTCTTCATTCAAACTGCTACTTTCTGCCTGAAAGACACTATAGTTTACAGCACATTATGTTTCTGTCAGAGCAAGGCCTGTCATAGCATTGTTTCAATGCAATTTAGAGCCTACCTTACAGCAGATAAGCTAGCAGTGGTCCATTAATACTGTGTCTCTTGACAAGCTCATTTATTCTGGAATTCTTAATTCAAATGATGCATGTTTTAGAACACTCAAGATTATTTATCTAAAAAACTTGATTTTTTTTTTCAACACTAAAAATGAATAATGGGTGGTATGGACATATATGTCTAGAATGTGCATATGCATTGTTACCATAGAGAAGAATGTTGTGTCTATTTTGGCACTAATAGGTTATTATGGCTTCAAGGTCTTGAACGTATTCTTCTTACTCTTCTTTTTCTTTTTCTGTTCCTTCTTCTGCTTCTTCTTTTTCTCTTCTTTCAATTCGGCCTCTAGTCTTTCTTCCCGTTCCAAAGCCATTTTGGTCTCCCAGTACCAAAGAAAATCTGCAGGAAAATCACTTTTGCCATATCCGTAATTGGTGAATAATTCTTCCCCAGCCTTCATGTCTCTCAAAACAGTGACTGATTGTATCAATCCATATCGGGGATGTTCAATTTCCATGTAGGCTGCATTCTGTTTTCTGAAATGGTGATTGACTTTGGGACCTAAATTGGGCAAAGGATTGACATCCAATTCGGGTGGCAGATCAATGACACCAGAGTACGAGGCGATACCCAGTGAATACTTTTTGCAATGTCTTCTATAGTCTTGGCTTTTGGAGGTGTTATATGAACAAGCTTGGTCATATAATCCTGATTGAGTCGGAACTTGGTACAAAAATAATGAGTATAGAGACGCAAATTGGTTTTTGGGCACATCTCGGATCAAAAAGACACCTTCGCCACTATAAGGAAAGATCAACTTTAGTTCTGGTCAACTAGTGTACACAATTGTAATGAAGTGATATAAAGTTGAAAATTACCTATTTGGAATGGCAGATGGAGCTAAGTGTACCGTTTTGACTTCATAGGGATCCCTAATATGTAAAGGAAGACCTCCACCAAATGTTTCATTGGTTGAAGGCTCATATTTGAAGATATGATCACTGAGAGGTTCAGTGAACTCCTGGATGACCAACATCCCATTCTCATCACAAGCATATTTGAGTACATCCACATTTCTGGCTGACTTCATAAACTTGTCCTCAAATGTGCCTTTAAAAGAGGTGGTACCATCAGGATAAATATAAGCTAAATTTCCCGAGAGCTGTCCCATAGAATCCACTTTTCCATGAAGATAAGCACCATGAAGCATTCCCAGCCAAAAGTGACCATTTAATTTTCCATTTTTAAATCTGCCTATGAAACCAACACCACCATGAGCTCTGAGGTCATTCAAATTGACTCTTCCATAGTTCCTGCTACTCCCCAAATGGAATCCTCGTTTCTGGAAAAAGTGTATGAAAAGATCATCAGTTTTAAATAGGAGAATTAGTGCTTAGTCATTAGAAGTTTTGAAATATCACCTCCATGTCCATTACTGAAACTTGGCCGCTGACATAGACTGGTCCATGCAAAACTCCATTTCTTAGAAAAGTGAAAATAGCTTGACCCTTGTAAGTCAAAATAATAGTCAAACCATGAGGTATTCCATGGTGAAACTTGACAAAAATTTGCTTGGGAGACCAATCCAAAAAATCTGGCCTTCCAGCTTGACCCACTGACCCCTGAGCCAAGGTTAAGCTGACAAATCCATGAAGTCTTCCATTTGTGTCAATGGATCCTGATTGTACGATCCATTTTTGCATTGGTCCATTCCAAACAGAAAAATTAGCATAAAGTTGATTATTATCTGACGACCCCAAAATTAGATCTCTGATGAGTGGTTCACTTGATTCATCAACATTTGTTAATTCTGGTTTCAAGTGGAACAAATTGATGACTGGATGTTCATCAAACCCATTCATGTAGTCATTCCAAGCCTTATATTGCTCTTCTGCTGTGTCCTTTTCATTTGCTCCATTCCCTTTACAATTGGGTTCAGTTTGGTAAATGATAGGAATTTTTAAGGATTTCTTGGCAGAAAATAGAAACTTGAAACTTTTCTTATCCTTAGGTTTCCATGTCAAATTCAATATGCAAAAGTCTGAATTGAATTCTATTTGGATCTCAGCACTATGAACATTATCCAAAATGCCCAAAGCATAATTGTAAGTTCCCACCAGAATTTCTTCACTTTTATTAAAAGGAATGGCCACACTCAGAATTTCTTCATCTGCAGCAATAAAAGAATTGTATTGGTAAATCAAATAAGACTGTTCAACATGCCATGAAAATCCCTTCGGTTTGATGTCAGAATAAAATAAATTCGTCAAGTTTCCATGATTGTTCCATACTCTATAGAATAGATGAAAATTACTTCAACATATGCTATAACAAAAAAATTGAACATTACCTATTGAGTCCTTTCATGGATCCATTGACAAATTCTGAAATAGCAGAAGTGCCATCTGAGAATTTCAATTTGACGTTGCCAACCAAAATTCCCTTTTGAAATGTTCCAATGACTTCACTTGGGTATTTACTTTGGTAAACTCCCCTATCAATACATGTCCGGTTGTCACCAGATCGGACATCTTCTTGTCCTTGAGCATCATTGACATTGATAAAAGTCAATTTTGCCGTTCCCTCAATGGTCCCATTGATGATTTTAGCTCCTTTCAATTTGTAATTTCTTGGTTCGTTTGGACCACAAAGACGAGTATGGATGAGTTTCGTTCTTTGAGTTTCATTCAAAAATTTTTGGGCAATTGGATGAAAATCCTGCTTCAGGTCTGGATTCAATTTACATTTCAGCGGTTTGGATACACTAATACTTTCCCACCATTTTAAGACCTGATCATGGGGATCACTGTTGACTGTTGTAAATAGAAATAGACAAAGTGACACCAAAATGAGTTTCATTTTGATTATTCTGCTGTCGGGAGGTCAAATGTACTCAGCACTTTTGAATTTCCCATGTCTTAGATTCAAACGACAGATACTTAGGTGCATTTTCCACATTCTGGTGCATTCTTTGATAGATCATTATTATTTTGGTACGTAGTACATATGGTTGAAAATCTTTGCACTGCTTTGGTCTACATAAGCGTACACCTTTGCTTAGCTTCAAGATCCGCATCAGTGATTTTTGAAAGGTTGCGGGAGCTTCAAAATATTGTTCCGCTACAAAAGAAAAATTCTACGAAACAGTAAACTTGGATATGGAAGGACAGCTTTGCACCTTGCATCTTGCAAAGCTGAATAGAAATTATCAAATTAATCATTCAGGCCTCAAAAGACTTTGATTTTGACCTGAAAGCTACAAATAATGTTTTCGGAAAAACAATATGGCACTATGCTAGCAAAAATGGCAGAATAGAAATTGACAAATTAAAGCCTAATTTTTTTGACTTCTATGGCAATAGACTTCAAAATTCTGAGGGCTAAGCTGCAACGCCGGCAGTTTGGCAGTACTACTTAGCGGGCCGGCGGTGCGGCTTGCCCTCAGAATTTCGAAGTCTGTTGCCATAGAACTTAAAAAAATTTGGCTTTAATCATTCAGACTTTTACATTGAATAAGAAATATGTACATGTATGCCGAATAAAGACTACGATTTTGGTTTCAGTTGGATAGCTGACATTCAAAGGCCTGAAAAATATTTTCAGTCTAATTTTCCCAGATCAGATCTAACAATCATGCGATGCATCTAAATTCTAAGAACCCTTGGCATCATTTTCTTCTGCACTTAGCCCATCCCAAACTTTGCATGTTTGAAAATCCACGCATTTTTTTTCTTTTTCTGAAATCTACATACTTCTTATGTGTACAGATTTACCGAGTTATCCGTATAGCGCATAGGAACACAAATCAAGACGGATCATTGCTTATTCTTCAAGGAACTCGTGAGATCTGCAATCATATTTATTTGATTGTGTCATTAACAAATTTAGCTATTTTCTCTGATGATTTCATGATTCATGCAGTGACTCAGTATACTTCTGTCTACAGGATGCTATGCTGAGTAATGTACAATGCAATCACATATTTTTCCATTTCTTGAACTTTTGATTACCTAGCTATGATAATATCACAGTCACTTGTCTCTAGTCATGGGGAACAAACAAAGCAAGATTTTTCCCAACAGAAAGTCCAGAGTAAAGTCGACTGTATCAACATCAGGAGTGTTTGGTGGCCAAGAACTTCAAACTTTAGACTTGACTGGTGGTTATAGTCAGAAAGTGATTGTCATTCCTGATGAATCTGATCAGAAATCAGAACCAAAGGAACACTGGAGCCATGGTACTGACTTCATCTTAGCCTCGTTAGGCTATGCCATTGGCTTTGGTAACTTGTGGAGGTTTCCCTACAAGATGCATGAACATGGTGGCATCAATTTCTTGATCCCCTACTTCTTCTTCCTCATCATTCTTGGACTGCCTCTATTCTTCATAGAGTTAGTTCTTGGCCAATATGTGAGCTATGGACCAACCAAGATCTATGGAGCAATGTCACCACTTTTCACAGGCCTGGGTTACTCAATGATTGCCATTGTAGCTTGTTCTTCAATCTACTACAATGTCATCAACTCTTGGTGTATTTTCTACTTCATTACCTCTTTTCAAAATCCTTTGCCTTGGAACAGTACCAATACTGAAGAGTACTTTGTGTCTGATGTTCTCCGGTTCAAGAAAGGAATCACTTGGTACAATTTTGGATCCCTCCACTGGGAGTTGGTTCTTTGTTCGTTGGCTGCATGGTTAATCATTGCTGTGGTGTCATCCAAAAGCTTGCATCAAGCACGGTGGATGTTGAA
>LT728232.1:0-10196 GCA_900157175.1 Oithona nana
ACTTGCTGCCTGTGAATCCCTCCTCTTTGCAAACATCACATTGTCTACCACCAAATCCATCTTTGCAAGTACAATTTCCATTGGCATCACATTGCAAGCTTGCTGAATTATCAGTATTGCATTTACATTCTGAAACGAAGGATAAGATGACTGTTCAAAAACCAATTGTTTTTACAGACCTTGACATGATGGGTAGTTGAAGTAATTTGGTTGACATTCATCACATTTGTCACCAATAACATTTGGTTTGCATTCATCACATTTGCTGCCTGTGAATCCCTCCTCTTTGCAAACATCACATTGTTTACCACCAAATCCATCTTTGCAAGTGCAATTCCCATTGGCATCACATTGCAAACTGGTTGAACCATCAGGATTACAACCACACTCTGAAACGAGAAAACAAAATTGACTTCCCCAGAAACAATTGCTATTTTGTTATTACAGACCTTGACATGATGGAAACTTGAAGTAGTAATTTGGTTGGCATGTATCACATTTGTCACCAATGATATTTGGTTTGCATTCATCACATTTGCTGCCTGTGAATCGCGCTTTGCAAATGCAATCACCATTCTCATTGCATGTAATTGCACCATCAGAATTACATTCGCACTCTGAAACAGAAGCATGACCAAATTAAGGAATTTTTATGATTTTTTATTGGTTGGTTACTTACTTTTACAAGTGGGAAAGTTGTAATGTCCTGGTAAGCATTGATCTTGTGTCTTAGTTTGAGTCAAACCCAGAACAACAAGTACCAAGACAAACGACAAAACAACCAGAAAGATAAAGCCTGTGAAAATCTTTTGGTAGTTACTCTCCCTTTCACCTTTGCCTGTCGACAGATCAGAAAAGGATGATCCAGACCATCCAGACTGATCCAGACTGCCTAAAAAACACAAGTCTAGACTGTTACGTCATTGTCAATCTCTCAATTCTCATGCTTTACTTTTTATAGAAGTTACTGAGTCATCTGATTGTCGGGATTTCAGAAGGTTGAGAAGGGATTTTTTAAAAGATCCAATCCAATTCATTCGAAGGAACATGTCCAGCAAATCTGTCAGTTGAAAAACTGAGAATCCCAAAAACAATCCAACGTATCCTCCAACTTCAGCAACAAGATTCAACCACAGGTAAGAATATTGGTCTTGTGAGACTGAGATTAGCTCTTTGAATCTAACTTCGATGCGGTTCTTCTTACCAAGTCCCCATGGCCAATGTACATTTTCTAGATCTAAAAGAAATGTTATTTTTAATGACGATATTTATTATTTACATAAAACATAAAACACTCACTTAATATTTGATGAGACAAAACAGTTTCTTGCTTTGGTCGTATTGTGAAAAGGCTACACGGCTTTGTGCAATCAATCAACTTATCAACTTCACGCATCGAAAATGAACTTGAATTACCAAGCAGACAAGTCTGAAATCCATAGTTCCCCAATGCTGGTGGTATGCATCCAAATAGTTCCATTGATTTCTGAAAAATCACAATTTGTTACACCTTATATGTACATATTATAATGTTTTTACATTAAGCAGTTGGTTGATCACACATTCATCTCGACTATAGGAAGGATCCGGATTGCAGGTCTGACCTTCCCCGATGTCTAAGACATTATCAATTTCATATTCGATATTTAACATTAGTATTTCCCCTTTGCTATATTTGGTTTCAATAGCAGAATTCTGATATAGAAATCCCGGAGGACTGATTTTGATGAATTCCGGTTCGTCCCACAACATTCTAATATCTATGAATTTTATCCCTTGCGATTGCAGTTTTTTAGGTACTACCAATTCATAGCAAAAAGCCGAAATTGGAGCATATTGTTCGAAGGTTACTGAATCATAGACAAAGTCTAATGGGTTCCAGAATGAATTAAACGAATCATTCAAACGGTTGACCCGAACACTCTCTCCTTGAAAGGTAGTTATGTAAATAGAATCGAAGAATTCTATGGGCTGAAGGATTATTTCTTCAAAGAGATTTTTTGGGTCAGAACATTTTTCCGTTGACCATCGACCTCTATAAAGATAATCAAGAGCTTCGTCTGGATGCCTGAAACAAAGATGATTTATATATTATATCTCGCTAGCTTCAACAAAAAGAGTTTTAATTACGATTCGGGGCAATCGTGACATATAGATATAAGTTCATTGGGTCCTTTGCAGTCCACAAGAGGAGTAGAATTGATGGGAGGGCAAATGATAAGTTTGGGCATTGGCCAATTTTTGGCGTAATCTATCCCAACAGAGGTGGATCTTGGCTTTTTCACAAACTTATCAAACAAAAGAAAGCATTGCCATAAAACAAATGACAAGCAAGCCAGGAAAAATAGGCTTCTGAAAATCTTTTGGAAGTTTAGGCTTTTCATTTTGATCTCCTACTTCCACAAAGAATATTTCCGACTGATTGTACAAACCAGACACAAACTGTAGCTTGTCTCAAATAATAATAATAATAATCTCATAATGTATGTACTAAAAGAATAAATAAAGATCTTTACTTTGATTTCTCAAAAAAAAATTGTCTATTGTCTAGACGTATTCAATTTTGAAAATTGCAAATGAGTTTGATCGTATCAATACTTTATTGCAAAATGGACAGTTCAGTAACTTGTAACTAACGCCGATTTTTGGCGCGAAAATTCAAATGAATTTTCTGTGAAACGCAACGTAGCTCGCTTTCCTCGCAATGTTGAAAACGGAACGTTCTGGACATCTATTCGAAAACCTCTTTTTCTGAAAGCCTATATTAAAATAGTAGACAATAAACAAGCTCGAAAGTTCGTTTCGACCCAAGACCGCGAGATTTGAACAGTACAAGACACTAATTTCAAATTAGAAAATGAACATTAGTGGACATTAGTTAACATTAGTGGACATTATGTCGTGGACTTTAATGGACATTAATGGACATTAGTTAACATTAGTGGACATAGTAGACATAAATGAACATTAGTGGACTGTTTTAATTCTTAAAGTCTCAAGAAGAACAACAACTTATACACTACTAGGACCGCGTTCGCTTCGCTGCTCGCGGTCAAAAACAAGGCTGAAAATTTGAATTTCAGTGCTGATCGCGGCCCTAGTATTCGATAAGGTTTTTTTCTGGTTTTTTTTTGTGAATTGGCGAAACTTTCTTAGAACAGATTACCGACTTCTAGGACCGAGAAGCACCATAGCATGCTCGCGGTCAAAAAAATAATAAAAATCTTGTTTGATTTAGTAGTGGTAAATAAAGTGTATTCCTTCTCATCTTGCAAAAAAGATGCAAAAAAAGGTGAAGTTAGAAGAAAGGATAAAAATGCAGTTTTTAAAAACCACTCTTTTTTGCCTTCTTTCTAGTGCCAAAAACCCTTCGCCTGCTGGCCCTTTTATTAGAATTTGCATTATTGCAATTCATTTCATTCATCATAAATTTTTGATGGACTTTAGATCGAAAGATAAAAGAATTTTAAAAGGTTTTCGGTGGATACAAAAGTTGGCATTTGGAGACTTGAAGTGCAGTCAACGAGGAATGGCTGAGAAAATTGCATTCCAATTTCAAAGCAAATCCATGGACCTTGAACTTTTCCATAAAAAAAGTTCACAAAGACTTTCGCATAGAGATAGACGTTCCGGATCTGATATAGAAGCACTTTTCCTTACATACAAGATACGTGCAGAAATCAGATTACAAGACCCTCATCTTGAATTGCACGAGTTTTTGCTATCTTTAGAAAACCTTTCGTGCTGGTATATTACATGCAGATTTTGCTAATTAGCTTTTGCTAATTACAAATCATGAAGGTTAGCGACTGCAAAAAATAGAGTGAAGAAATATGCGGGATACAATTCATTTAGGCGTAACTTTTAATCAACATTAAAAGCATATTTTTTTCTCATGCGATACACATAATAGCGTAGAAGAAGATGTAATGTCAGTTGCCATGCATGACATCTACGTCACATTTTACGTAAGACAGTTTTTACAAAGTTTTTGATAATTATGCCATATGTCCAAAACAAACTCATTAAATAATCTAACTAAAGCTTTGCAATGCAATTTCTATTTCTCTTCCTCCTTTCATATTGCAATGATTTTTTTCAAAATTCTTATTTACAGGAACATTTTGAGTAAAACTCACGCAACCTCGAACTATGTCCGAAGCAACAATAAACGCAGTAAACGAAAGTAGGACAAGCACCACAACATCAGAAGATGATGGAGGGTTCCAAATACTGATGAAAGAAAACCGAAACATTCATCAACCTTGGTATGGCATCTGCATTTTCTTCTACTCCATCCTAGTGGTCATTGCCATCTTAGGCAACAGTCTGGTTCTCATCGCTTTGGGTCGAAGCAAAGAACTGAAGAAATCCGCGCGAAATATTCTCATTGGACTCTTGGCATCCTCAGATTTATTACTTAGCTGCACGATGCCGTTGACAGCCATAGATGTTTTGACAAAATATTGGCCCTTTGGAAAGGACACTCTAAATATGTGTCGCACTGTCAAGACTTCAAGCGCTGTAGCTGTATACTTATCTAGCATGACATTGATCGCTATTGCGGTTGACAGACATCACTGCATTGTGAATTCTACCAAGTAAGAAAAGCCAATTTACATATTCACATATATTACTACACGAATATTTCTTATTTTCTGGGCTCTTCTTCCTTTCCGGATCGTCCCACGTTTTTTCACAGTGTGTGAAAATTGATAAAAGTCTCACTAAAAATAACGATTTTTAGAAATCAATCTTTCAAATCAATATGAAGAAAATTTTTGGCTATTTTCAAAACACTGTTCACTTTGTACATAGTATTTACTGCTTACACATCTTATGTATTTTTCACGCTTACTATAGCAATTTTGCGCGCTTGATGAAGTAGTACATTGCAGTATTACAGTTGAGTAATACAGTATGCTCATTGCTCCAAAAAATATGCGCACCACTGTTCAAGCAAAAGCAAACATATTTCAAGGACAGTATAACAGGAAGCCAACTTTTGTTTGTGGAAAATCTAATTTCCCTATTCTATCTGTCTGTCGGTCCCTTGGGAGGAATACAAAAGAGCCATTTTATTCCCCTTTTGTCATGTCAGTTTTTTTCTCATATCTATTCTGACATTTTTATTCTCTTTCTTCTATTTGAAAGCCGGCAACTGAGCGTGAATGAAGCTGGATTGTTGGCCCCAGTTTTGCTAGTTATCTCCATGCTGATGGCCACCCCCATTTTTTTCCACACGCGAGTCCATGACCCCAAATTCGGCCCACCCTGGTCCCACGTCGTTTATTGCGTGGAAGATTGGAGCAGCTCAGAAGAACAAAGTGGTGAACCAGAACAAAGAATCTATTACTCCATTTTCTCTATGTCCATGCAGTATGTTATTCCCTTCGTTAGCATGGCTTTGATCTACCTGAAGATCTTCTACTATCTCAAAGGTTCTGTCCTATTTGCCTATCCTAATTTGAAACTCTCCACACCAGTAGAAATGGCAAAAAGTGTCAGTTTTAAATGCTTAGACCCGAGACATATACCAAAAGTTAGGGTTTTTTATGCTGATTTCAGAAAGGTAAAAATCAAAATCGTGGATTGCCCGGTTTCTGAGATACCCACCCACAAATTTTGGGGCAAACTTTAAAAATTAGCCAATTTTGCCTATTTTGGTACCAAACAGTACCTATAGTGTCCCAAACTTACCTACCAAATAACAGCCTTCTATCTCTTCTCAGCTCTGAGTAATGGACAATTATTCATTTATAGCCCAAAACATTGTGGGTGGGTATCTCAGAAACCGGGCAATCCACGAGTTTGATCGTTACCTTTCTGAAATCAGCATTAAAAACCCTAACTTTTGGTATATGTCTCGGGCCTAAGCATTTAAAAGTGATTTGAGACTTTTGACCATTTCTACTGGTGTGTCATATGCTCATTCAACTAGGAGAGGATAGATGGATGACAGGACACAAAGTTTGCCTTTTGAACAGAATGCTAATAGAATATGCTAGTGTGAAAAGCTTGGCTACTGATATACCCACAATATTAGTAAACTTCAAAATCATTCCCCTCTTCCTTTAGACGACAAAATTCATAATCAAAAATTCAATAGAAGTCACATCACTACTGGATCAAAAATAGTTTCCCTCGGCTCGGTGGGATTCTAACCCTTGACAGTTTACAATCCAGTTTTCTTGGGATTTGTTGATGTGCTCTCCGCCCTACCATAATGACTAAAAAAATCGAATCTTTTTTATCGCGAAAAAGTCGTCTTCCTCTGGATGAGGACATGGATAGAGGGGGGAAATGTTTTGAAAATTGGGCAATCCATTTGGCTGGTGCTGCTGCTGGTTTTGCAGTAGTTGTCTAGTATAGACTATAGTGTAGTGCTGATGGTTGCAAGTTGACATTCCACTCTAAAGAGAATGAATTGGCGCTAGGGGGAAACTTCAGTGGCGGTTCTATACATTGATCTGATATCATCACACATCAAGTGTTTGAGGGGAACCAACATGAGCTCCGTTTCAAACCCTCCTCCTTGCTCTTCCATTCGGGGAATTAGAGTTCTGACAAAAAACCTGCTGATTTATAGCGAGAGAAATATCACAGATTTCTGCTAGCTGCTGTACTCAACCCTTTCACACAAAATGGATCAGAGGGGGAGAACTGAAGTATTTCGCACTTTGCTACTATGATATCCTCTTTGAGCAATGAATGGAATTGGAAGATGAAGCTTGGATTGAAGTAAGAGATTTCGCTCCTATTGTTAGGAGACTTTTCAAAACAATTTCAAACATACTGACTTTTTTAAATGTTAAAAATTGGAGGTAGTAAAACGCAGACTCACAGACTATATGTCTGGTTAGTTAAGTGATGATAATAGTCTATGGTATCTGTGGGTCTGTGTTTTGCTTCCACCCTTTAAAATCACAGCAGCAGTATCACAGAATTCCATTCATGCTTTCAACAAGATTGCTTTTGTTCTATTCTATCTAAGTCCCAGATCATATTTATGAGGATCTTTTTTCTACATTTATCGTGAAAGGGATCGGAAAAGTGAGTCATTCTGGGCTATGGAATACTAGCGACGAGACTTTTTTTTATAGCGGGTGACATTTGCATCCACGCGTAACCACAGAGCGACGTTTTTACACCGGCGTCGCCAGCTTTGCGTCGCGGGGACATAGAGGAAAACCACACTGGTGAGCACGTTCTGTAATTCCTGATCTCCCCCTTTTTTCTGGTCGGGATTCATTGATTTCACAAAGACAAATGTCAACTTTTGTTTCCTTTTTTAAATGCCATCTATGAATATTTTAAAGACTTCCATTCACATCTAAAGAGGTTTCTTTTAATCTTGCAGTATACTGAAATAAAAAGTGCATCTGATTACATATTCATGCTCTGGTTTTCCCAACAAAAATCTAGAATAATGTAGATCAAAACATTTTTTATACATTAGGTACCTACTTCTTTATTCTCCCCCTTTTTTATAGGGTTCAACTTTGAGGTCAGCTCGAGCAAAATGATGAAAAAAGAATTTTGGTATGAGAGTAGTAGGTTTAGAGAGAGCAATTTGGACACTAATCAAGGATCTCTTTTTCTCTGTGGCCAATTTGAAATGGAGTAGCTTGGTTTCTAATAAGTTACCCTCATTATTTTCTGGACAGATTGTTGGCCGACATACAAGGGGGAAAGATGCAATCAGAGGGGAAGATACAATTTTTCCAGATCCTCTAGAGACTCTGAATTCAATTGACGTTTGCAGGGAAAAATTCAGAAATTCTCCACTAAAAAACTTTTCCTTTATTGATATGTGAAGCCAAAGTTTGGAGTAAAGGTCTAAAGCGATCTAAAATGTATTCTAGAGGTATTTTAAGAAATGCATTTGTTCAAAAATTTTGTTCTAAACTCTAAAGTCAATTTTAAATCATTGAAGTAAATACTAAATTCACAGTAGTGTTTAGCAGAGTTTTCCTTAATTTCAGACAACTTTATACCTAAACGCCATCTAGCCGGATCTTGTGGGATAAAATGCATTGAAGAGGTATCTTATTTATACGGCATCTCTACTCTTTAGTGTTCAAATAGTACTAAGAGCCAAAAAGAATGTCATCTAATTGGTCAGTATCAATCCTCGGCACCCTAACCAATTCTCATGTTTCTTCCCCTCGTCTTTTGTGTCCAACTATTAAATACCCAACTAGCTAGATAGTCAGGACTATAAACTTGAAATTCCACAAGGGTGGTAATATCGTCAGGGAAAATTATCTTCTCATTCCCTTGACAAAGACAGACGATCCATGATCGTGCCCAATATCTGGCCTCAATAAATCTCAGCCTACGTTACTTATCTTTTTTAAAAGCCACTAATTTTCCACATCATTTTTGCGTACCTGGTACAATGTTTAAGAAGAAATCTTTTTCGGTTATTTTTAAACACTGCGTTGTTTTGTTGTTGTTTTGTTGATTTTTCGCCATAAAATCATGGTGGAATCTACTGAGGCTTCTCCTATTTTTTGTGCTCCCCTTCTTCTTTCCTTGCTTGCTATGCAACCATGATCATCATCATCCTTAGCATTATCTTGCTCCCACGAACGTCAGGTCTCCAGGTTTCGCCTTTTTACCCTCCTGACAGATCACCCTAGACTCATCTTAGCATTAGCTTTACACAGAAAAGAGAGAAGGAGGAGGGAGAGCTAAAGCCACTACCATACTACAATTTTAGACTACCATCCTCTTCGTCCTATTATCTAACCAAATACAAAATCCTACTACATGATGGTATTTAGGATTTTCATTACAGTGTACCACAGTGTACTTATTTTTTCTCGCTTTATGTATTTATAAGAACAAATAGGTACTCCTCTCTGATAAGTTTAGGAACTCATCCATCAACGCATTTGTTTACACATCTTCCACAATCTAGCATCAGTAAAGATTGCCAAAAAAGTTATCATAAAACAATTTTCCCTAGTCTGTAACGCTTCCCACTTTGGCCCTATATTCCCTGTTTTTTCCATATCCCAAACCCAATGGGTAACACTGTAAAAATCTATTTCCGGAAAAGGGTGTGTAACATTGTGATGAGCTGTTTTTCGCAATACATCAGGTGATCCATTACATATCATAATACAAGCAAAAGCTGAGTGCTGAGTAATTCCATTACTACCACATGAGCATCGCATTTGCCGTTGACTAGCAGAAGCAAAAAAGAACAAAATGTCAAAGTTAATTTGTGGTGGCCAGACAACTGTCGTTGTCCCCCCTCTATCATCCAAAAATAATAAGTGCCAATAAATGATGTGGCAGTCGCAAAAACAACACCAAGAGCAAAAGATGGTGTCGTATAGGGGAGATTCATAAACAATATCAACTTGCGGCTACTCTCATTTTGTATATCTGTTTGATTTACTACAGGGTGACCCAAAAATAGTCGGGTATTCCAAGCCTCGCTACATCGGATTGTAACTCAATTGACAGTACATAAACCCTGTTTTCTGATATCTAAAATTGTGTAGAGTAGATGTTAATCAGTCGATTAGTGTCTCTGCTGCTGCCCCAAAAAAGAGAGAGACCAGATGATGCTCATTTTTTTTTGTGTGTGTCAGCTTCTGCTTTTACTCAGCAATTGCTGAGCTGCTGATAATAATAATGGAGCGTGACCCGTTGCCATATTGTACCAAAGTCGAAGAATATTGGTTGACAAAAGACCACCGGATGTTACGCACTCTGTAGTAGTGCTAAATGAAAGGTGTCCGGAACGTTCTGTCTCCCACTGTACTTTGAAGCTTTCTAAAAGACAGTTTTGATGGGACTCGAAAAAATCATTGGCCCAAAAATAGAAGACACCCACGCAATATTGAGCAATGGCTCGTGTCGCCATGCGCCACATCGAATTGGACCACTGCAAAAAATCCGCTACTGACTGAATAGTCTGCTAATTAATCACTTCATGCAATGGCACATTGTTTGAAAACACAGAAAAAAAGTCTCATTTGAAAAGTGGAAATATTTTTTTGAGAACCAAGTAATTTTTTTGGCCATTAGTATTCCACTTTGGGACTGTGCTACTGATGCTACTTTGGTCATTTTTGGCGTGAAAATTCAAATGAGACATTATTTTAATGATTTTCAAACACTGCTGTGAATATCACTTTAGATGTCGAGGACAAAAAGAAAGCAGAGCTAATGAGGTA
>LT728233.1:0-10190 GCA_900157175.1 Oithona nana
TTTCAAAATTCTTAGACTTTCAAAATTCTTAGACTTTCAAAATTCTTAGATTTTAGAACTTTTTTAACCTTTGCTCGCGCTTATAGTTTGAAAAGTTTCAAACTTTTTAATTGCGAGTGGCACAATTTTTGAAATATACCAATTCGACTTAGAATAGTAGTGTGTCTAATTAAAAAGTTTTCGGTAGGGACAATTAGTCTATAATTTGTCTAGAAATTAGTGCATAATCATACACCTGTTTCATTATTATTAGAGTAAACCCTACCCCCCAAAACGCGCGGCGGTGAGTTTACACGCCCACTAAGCAAGGTACAAAAAAAGGGGGAATTTGGAACCCTGAAATTTTCTTGTCGAAAAACTCAGCCAACATCCTAATTTCATGTCAAATTCAATTCAGAGCTCAACTTGAGGTCAGTTTTTGATCGACAGCAGACGCAGTAAAAAAACATACATTGCCCTGCGTTCTAATCATCAAGTCAAAACAAATTTGGTATGCATAGATGTATAAATATAGATCAGACAACTCTTTTCGTGATAGGAGATTTGGGTTCTCAGACATTACAAGTCAAGGGGAACATGATGAATAAAAAGTCATTTCGAGTGGAGCAAAATTAGATTTTTTACTTTTGGAACATTTTCAGTTTCTTAAAAAATCAAAATAAGTTTAAACGACATTTCGGAACTTTTAATTTTGTTCTAATAAGATGCATTTATGTTTCGGAACTTTTCGAAATTTTTCGGAAATTTTTATTTATTGGTACTTTGTAAGCTTTCGGGATCTTTCGGAGCCTATCGAAACTTCTTGGAACTTTTTGGAAGCTTTCAGACAGAACCTTTATGGATATTTCGGAACTTTTCGGAATCTTTCGGAACTTTTTGTGATCTTTCATAACCTTTCGGAAACTTTTCAGAGCTTCTCGCAACTTTTCGGTTACTTTCGAAACCACTCCGAACTTTTACAAATTGACACTTAATTTTCGAGACACTCCACTCGAATTTACAAAGTTTGATTTTGGACACCTTTTTAATAAGTATTTTTCTTAAAGAAATGAAATAAAAATTCAAGTCAGATTTGATCAAATGAAAATGTGACCTTTGATTCCCTTCAACGCAAATTGTAATTTGCGCTGCGCAAGTGTTTTTTGCATTAAAAGTCAGGATGAAAATGGCAGGTTTCAAAATGCCCCCCTTTGTCAAATGCATTTTTGGCTTGAGTATCTTCGTGTTCCATTCCCGTCGATCCTAGAGTAGGGGAACCAGGGGAGGGTCTCTATAAGAGTTATAATTTGACTTTTTTGTTCATATGTCTGCGGCTGCTGCTGCTGCTGGTGCTGTTGACTACAAGCGATCACGGTCACATGCGCTGCACACTGTGGCAAAACATGGATTTTTGGTCCAAAAATTCATTTTTGTAAAGAACCTTTTAAAAAATCGAGATTTTTTATTCTAAGTTACAATTTTTTTTGCATTTGAATTTTTGCGCCAAAATTCGACTCTTGGCATAAAAATGGAAAATTGATTTTTGATATTTAGGTGCAAAAATTCAAAAATTTTGAGGGTTACCATTTTTTTTTTTTTGCTCAAAACAATCAACTAAATGTAATTTTTTGGTCACCTAAAGGAATTTCGAATTTTGGAACTTTTAAAGCAAAATTGAATTTTTGAACAAATTATTGACTTTTACCACACTGTGCGAGTTGCTGCTGCAGCACTACTTCTATGCGTTGCATGATTCCACTTGAAATCATGGAAATCCCCCTTCAATTCCACTTCTTTTTGTTCGAATTACGGAGAAAAAGATTGACTTCTCGAAGAATCACAAGCTACAAAAAAATATCGCGCGCTACCTACTCCGGTTCACCGTGTGACAACTCTTGCGTACGTCATTATCAGATCTCTGGTCGGGTGACCCTTTTTTTCTAAAACTTGAGTTTTGGGTCCGGGGCCTAATTTCAAAGACGATGGGAAACGATACTTATTGTGGGAAAAATTGGATTTGTTACATATGATTGCATGTGGTTCTTCTTATTAGATTTGAATTTGATTCAGTCATTTCAACAAATTCACTTGGCCATGAACTTGCAAAATCCGATTTAAAAGGATGCCTGGCAAAGCTGCTTTTTGGTGGCCTTTGAAACCTGTATAAAAGCCTTTCCTAACATGTCACAGTCGAGCACTCAACATGACATTGATTCACTTCAATTACTTTTACTTTACGACAAAAATAACCGGACTTGATGAAAAAAAAACCTCTAAAATGACCAAAAATGTACCAATATATTTAACTGTAGAAACTTGATATTGAAAAGGCATAAGGACTATCTGATCTGTAGAACATGTTTTGTTTTGCAAATGACTTGATTTCGTTTTGTTGGCATTGGTTAACAAAATGATGAAATGAGTGGTAAGTCAAAACCTAAGTCACTTTTGATTTCATTCATTGCTTACATATGTCATATTCTGTTTCGACATACACCAATGGTTCATTGTACATACATAGCTGATTGACAAGTAAACTGGCCTTTTCTCAATACAATTTCCGTTCGAACTTTCTTTGACAAGATGCTTGTCTTCGAAAGGTCCATGAAAAAAACACAACTGTTAAAGACAAGGTACATCCCCAACTCTATTTCCTGCAAATCTAAATTCATTTTTATCGATCATGCTGATTCATATTTTGTTTCTGTATTGTACAAGTGCTTTCTTTTTCTCTCACATCTTCTCTGCAGCTTGAGCTTTCCATCTTCTTGGTCTTGAAAAGCAGACTCAGAAATAGACTCAGTACTTGAGAAACAGGCGCAACAGATTGCCCATTTAGTAGAAGGCTCTTTCTCTCTGCTTCTCAGCTCTCTCGGCTAGGCTTTACCGCCATGGCCGCCGGTAGGTTTGCCATCTCTTTGCAGCAAACGGCCTTATTCATCAAGGTGAGCGAGTAAAGCCGGCAACAAACTCTAGACAGCAGCAGAGCTACGGCCATACACCGCGGTCAAGAGACAGTATAGAAGAGCGCTACAAGAACCGGCACAGCAGCGTCACTCGCCTCCTCTTTCGTACGTTGTAGCAGACGTAGCAGCGCGACGACAACCTGAGTGCACTTTTACCCGCAACTCAAGGTACATGAAAATCAAGTTTGTCTAAGTCGGAACATTTGCGAAAAGTGACGGTTTTTAATGATTGACTTTTCTCCAAAACTTGGATTTCAAATTGGCTTGAAATCTAAAACTTGTTTTGGATTACTAATGCACAATTGTTATGTCTGTAAATTATGGGCGCAAAGTTTTATTAAGATTGATCAAGATGATATGGAGCAAAGATAAAGGAAATAAGAGTGAGCGAAGAGAGCGAAGAGAGCTATAATTTTGTAAACTTGAATACATATGAATTATACAGAAAAGCGAGGGAAGTGAGCTACATTTATTTGAAATTGAAAATGCGAATCCTATACATATAGAATGTAAGTATGTCTGTCTGTCCTTCCTTTAAGTCTGAATCATCTTGATCAATCTTAATGAAACTTAGCATGAATAGTTTACAGACATAGATATTGTGCGTTGGTAAGCCAAAATAACTTTTAGTTTTTGAGTCAATTTGAAATGCAAGTTTTTGGTAAGGTCACTCATTTTAAAAATGACAATTTTTTGCAAATATAGACTTTCTAAATGTTGAAAGGCACTTGCTTGCTTTGGTCATAGAAATGACGTAATGTTAAGTTATGACCTCATTCTTGTGACTTTGATGTACCTTGTCGCATACTACGGTGTTCCATCTCTCTTCAGCTCTTCTTGCTCTCTTGAGCGAGGAGAAGAGCGAGAGAGACCTTCACGCTGGCAAGAAGTAGAGTTGGTGACAGATCTACCTTCTACCTAACAGTTGTGTTTCTCTCATGGACCTTTCCCCAACAAGCACCTTGTCAAAGTAAGGTCGAACGGAAATTGCATTGAGAAAATGGCCGGTTTACCGGTCAATCAGCAGTGTATGTACAATGATCCATCGGTGTATGTCAAAACAGAATACGACCAAGGTAAGCAATGACTGTGAAAGATAAGGCCTTAGATTTTGATTTACAACACATTTTGGTGGTTTCTTCGACAAATTCAACTTTTCGTTTTAGCTTCAAAATCAAGTTGTTTATTAATCAAAGCATGTTCTACAGATCAGATATCCTTTATGACTTTTCAATCTGCAGTTTCTAAAGATAGATTTAGACAATATTTTAGCTCATTTTTTAGCTTTTCGAATTCTGATTTTTATGGAATAATTTTTGTCGTAAAGTGAAAGTAATTGAAGTGAATCAATGTCATGTTGAGTGCTTGAATGTGACATGGAAGGGAAGGCTTTTAGAAAGGTCTCAAAAGCCATCAAAAAGCAGCTTTGCCAGGCATCCTTTCAAAAGGGATTTTGCAAGTACATGTGCCATGGTAGTACAGCAATCATGAGAGAAGAAGAAGAGAAGAGCAGAGGCTTTCACTGCCTCCTTCTCTTGCATCATCTAAAAAGATCCTCTCAATATACAGCACGCACAACCAGCTTTCTTTTCTTTCTTTTCTTATAATTACTTTGCTCAAATTATAACGTATTTTCTCCAAAGATTTGTACCAAAAACACCTTTTTAGGTTTCATGTTATCATGGTATCAAGGTATCAAGCAATTTACTAAGGGTATTATTGACGTAAGTAAGGCTTAGATAGGATAAAAACAATCTGTAGTGGGATTGAAGCTAAAAACATTGTAATGATATTCTTCGGAAAGTGCAAGGCTCAATTAGTGCGCGAGGCTAGATTAGTGGAAGGCTTGATTAGTGCGAGGTTTGATTAGTGCAAGACTCGATGGAAGTTGGAGGTTTTTATTAGTGCGTGGATCGATTTAGTACGATATTTGATAAGTGCTCGGATCGATTATGGCAAGGCTCGATTAGTGCGAGGCTCAATTAGTGCGAGGCTCAATTAGTGCGAGGCTCAATTAGTGCGAGGCTCAATAAGTGCGAGGTTCAATTAGTGCGAGGCTCAATTAGTGCGAGGCATAATTCGTGTGCGACTCTATTTGGGGAGAAAGATAGCAGCAACTGTTCAATTTTATTAATTAGTGCGAACTGCGTACGTACTTATTGATCAATTAGTGCGTACTTACTACGCCGATCAGTTAGTGGGTACGTACGTCATACTGATCACTTATTAGTGCTTACCTTTAGGCTTTAGGTCAATTAGTGCTAATTTTGGTTCTTCGCTTTTCATTTAGTGCGCACTTTTCAGTGACCGAGGAATTCCTGTGAGGTAACCGTAGCTCGCTTCGCTCGCATTTACAGCAAAAACATGCATATTGACACAAAATCGAAAAAAAACGTCCTTTGAAGCGAATCTTGCGAATCTTGCAAAGCTGTAAAACTGCAACTTCAGTTTTGTAGCTTTTAAAGTTTCCTGGAAATATAAAGTAAGAAAAGAATCTGCTTTTTTAAATGGCTTTTTTATAGCGTATCCTATGGTTTGTAACCACCAAGTTGCTTTGCAAAATGTGCCAAATCATCAATTCCCAAGAAATCCAACTCAAAAAGGCTCTTAAAAGCTGCGCTAATTTTGAATGCAACTTCTTTTTTTGTTTTTTTAAAGCTTCGTTCCTCGTCGTTGATGTAAAGCCAAAAATTGAGGGTTGGGAAGGATCCACGTTGCAAAAAATCGTCGCGAAATGTCATAAAACGGGTGCACTTTTTTGCTACTCTGCATCTGGGCTGTGGGGGAAGCTTCAAATTAGGGTTGGTAGACCGAGTTTTTTAAAGAAATTACAAAACCCGGAATCAAAAAGAAAGAAAAAAAATGATGTATCCCTAACAATTATAAATTGTCGACCCAGAAAAATCGTAAAAATATTCAGTAATTCCTGTACCAAAACAGATTTGACTAACTTAGAAAAACCGGAACACATAAAAATACCGCAATTGAAAAAAGGGCCAAATATTTTAGGAAAAATACCGGTGTACTTTATAGAACAAACCGGAATAACTGAACAGATAATATTACCGGGTTTTTGACCTGAATTAAAAAAACCGGTGGTAAAATTATTCAAATACCGGTTTTACGTAGCGGTATTTTATATCTCAAAAGGAAGCTCTAACTGTTTTGCAAAAAAAGACCTATAAAATACCGACTTTTTTAGAATACCGCAATGGAAGCCCTAGCTCCCAAATAGTCTATAAATTCGCCTTTAACGACTGACAATTGCGAGGAGACAATCAAAAAGTCCATTGACATCTGTCTGTCTCCGGTTAACAACCACTCTAGTCTTGTATAGTGCAAAAAACTCCTCTAAAAATGGATTTTCTTCTAGATTCTCCAGGTCAAAATCCAGCCGGATCAGGTCCCGGAGGTGGACCGGCAGTAGCACCAGCCATGCCCTCGGCAAGTGGAAGTGTAGCTAGTGCTTCAACTGGGGGTGGTCCTGGCCATGCAGCCCAACAAGGACCGGATCAAGGCTCGGCTAATCATGCGATTTTATGGGCCAAAACTCAGCAGTTGCCCGAAGAGGCGTTTAGGCAGTTGCATTCTATTTATGGAGACCATTTCCCCTTGGAAGCCAGACATCATTTAGCCGGTAAGTTACTAATTTAGTGCGTATTGCTAATAGTACGTAGTACGATTTATCGTGTAAAGCGATTTAGTGCGTTGAATATTGCAATTTAGTGCGCAGTGTATCTTAAAGTGCAGTGAGACTTATTGCGCACTGATCTTTATTACATTATGCATTTTAGTGCGCACTGATATTTTGTACATTGGGTGATATTTTTATAGCGATTTAGTGCGTGGAGTAATTCAATTTAGTGCGCAGTGTATTTCAATGTGCAGTGAGATTTAATGCGCATAGCAACTTAGTGCGTGGAGTAATTTAGTGCGCACTGACATTTTGTACGTTGTGTGATTTAGTGCACACTGATGTTTTGTACTGCAATTTAGTGCGCATTGATATTTTGTACATTGTGTGATATTTTTTGTAAAGTGATTTAGTGCGCAGTGCGATTTAGTGCGTTGTTTAATAAAGTGAGATTTTGTGGATATCTGTGTTATGTTGCGTTCTGTTTAGTGCGTACTTAGTGCGGTTTAGTGCACGTTAAAATTATATTTATTATTTTAAGATCTTCTCCGATTATGTTTTGACCCTGATTTGAATCGAGTAACTTTTCCTTGATTTGTGTTTTGTGCGCGAAAATTCAAACTAACTCAAATGCAGAATTATAACTGTCAAAAGCGGTAAAAGTGAACGGATGTTACAACTCAAAAATATTGATTCGAATCACGTGTATCGATACGTTCGATCTTAGAAAAACATCTGTGAAACTGCATTGATCAAATGTTTATTACATGAAGGCTTCAATGAAAATGTCATTAACTGACCTTATTTGAATTTTCGCGCCAAAAATGCACATATGTCAGATTCTATTGTCAAGTTTTGGCGCCAAATTCAAATATATTTACTTAAATAATCAACGAGGCTTCGCTCGAAATGTTTGAAAATGAGACTTTTTTGAGTGATTTTCAACCACTGTGCATTTTTATTTTTCTTAGCTTGGTTGGAAGCTTCTTTCCAAGAGGAATTGGATCCCGGCAATGTGCAACATGAAGAACATGCCAGAAACTTGGTTGTGCAATTGGTGCAACAGTTAGAATCCAAAGCCGTTGAATCTGGCGACTTTTTAACCAAAAATAAACTAGAAGAAATCATCTCCAGCATCAAAGTAAGCAAAATTACTAAAAACAAAGCGTGACAACAACTCTACAGGGTGTCAAAGCAAGTTTTGAACAGGGTTACTGAGTAATTTCCAAACACTCATAAAAGTTAGGTGAAGTTGGGTGAGGTGATTTTAAGTATGGTCCTAATTTTACCTAACTTTTCTACTTTAACTGTATAATGTTCCTAAGCTCGTTTAAGTTAGGTGAAGTTGGGACTTTAGAAGATAGTAGAGGTTTAGGCCCTAGGGGGCCGGGTTAGGTTTGGAAGATGACTAAACTAACTTAAACTTATTATATTCTAAAGATCATCAAAGTTAGGTGATGTAGGTACTAAACACGGTGACACCAGAGCAAAACCTCATTTTATGCGGTTTAGCTACAGTATCTTGACATCGATTTGAACCTGCACTGCTTAGACATTTTTGGCCACTTTTTTCTGGCGCTCTAGCGTTGACAATTGATTGATTTTGGTTGTGTAAAATTTTTTGGAGATCAATAAGAGTGTTCTCTAGCTTTCCTGAAATTTTCATCAAGATTGAAGACATTTTTATTTTTACCTAAACTATTAGTATCAATATTTTGACATCTCATAAAGAATCAAAATCCACATTGTTTCGACATTTCAGAATTGAAAGTGTCAAAATAATGAAGGTGTAAAACTAGGGTAAATGAAACTATTGGGACAATTTACACCCACAGTATCTTGACTTTACTACTAAGTTTGAATAAGATGGAACCTGTAACATTTTGACAATGCTAAAATGAGCTCAGCAGTAATCATACCCACAGTGTTTTGACAAATCATTAATAAGACTTGTAAGCTCGCTTTGCTTGCTTTGCCCACTGTATTCATTTGTTCCCTTGCTACCAGGTTAACACTCTGCTTATATTCATGTTCAACTCTTCTACAAATATTGAGCAGAGTGAGCAATTAGGTAATGGAACAAAAAGAGATTGAAACTTTTAGATTTTCAGTGTTAAAATGCTGCAGGTTTGTCAAAACAGTGCAGAAATGTCAAAACGGTGTTGGGTTTTAAAATGTCAAAACTCTGCAGGTATGTCAAAATGGTGCAGGTTATTTTTGTCAAAATGGTGGAGGTTTAGAACAATTCTAGTAGAAGAACTAGACTACATCATCTTCTACTACACACTACAAATGCTTCTCTGATTATTGAGCGTAGCAAGCGTGTAATCAAGCAAAGCGAGGATTGGTAAATGACAACATCTAACCATAGTGTATCACAAAGAGATGTCATAAGTCTTGTAGACTCACTTTGCTTGCTTTGCCCGCTGTATTCATTTGCTCCCTTGCTGTCTACCAGTTAATCTAATCTCCTTAGATTTATCTATAAGTCTTCTCCAAATATTCAGCATAGCGATGGACTAATTGAGCATAACGCGCGTTTTACTACGACAGTGTTTAGCTCTTTAACAAGTCTAAGGATTGACACTAGTCTTTTAAAATCGCTTCGCTTGCTTTGCCTGTTGTAAGCATTTGTTCCTTCTGAACGCTTTTGCGTTTTGTTGCAAGCTGTTTGCAAACCTTCGCCATTTTGACAAAATATACCTGCAGAATTTTGACATACCTGCAGAGTTTTGACATTTTAAACCCACCACTATTTTGACAATTCTGTACTATTTTGACAAACCTGCATCATTTAAACACTGAATTTCAAAAGAAATCTAAGCAAATTATCTTAGTGGTTTGTAAGGGAACAAGCAGAGATTGCAGGCAAAGCAAGCAAAGCGAGTTCACAGTATTATTGTCAATCCTTAGATATGTCACAGAGCTAGACATTGTCATAGTTACATTTTCATTTTGCTCCATAGTCCATTGCTGATTGCTTGCTACGCAATATTTGGAGAAGGTTTGTACCTGAATATAGGCTAAACAGAGTGTTAGGCAGTAAGGTATTAAATGAATACAAATGGAAAAGCAATCAAAGTGAGGTTACAAGACTTATGACATCTCTAAGGTATCTTTAGAGTCAGGTGTCGTCATTTACCAATCCTAGCTTTGATTGCTTAGACTCATGCTACACTCAATAATTAGAGAAGCATTTATAGTTGTGAAAATCAGAAGGGGACCGTCTCTCAATTGTTTTGTCAAAATAGTGTTCCAATGTCAAAATAACTTTTAGAAAAGGGGGCCGTCTCTCAATATTTTTGTCAAAATGTTGCAGGTATGTCAAAAGTCTGCAGGTATATTTTGTCAAAATGGTGCAGGTTCACTGGTTCAGAACAATTTCAGTTGAAGTAGAACTAGACTGTATCATCATCTAGCTCATACTACAAACGCTTCCCTGATTATTGAGCGTAGCAAGTGTGTAATCAAGCAAAGCGAGGATTGGCTAATGCCAACAGATACCCTAATGTATACCTAAGAGATGGCACAAGTCTTGTGAACTCGCTTTGCTTGTTTTGCCCGCTGTATTCATTTGTTCCCTTGCTGTCTAACAATCTGCTTAGATTCAT
>LT728234.1:0-10161 GCA_900157175.1 Oithona nana
TGTAACACAGTAGGTTGCAAATGGAAAAAAAGGTTTCACAGTGGGTTGGAATCGAAATAAAGTTTCTTTTGATATGAAGTTTTAGACAAAAATTAGGGTTTGGAACAGTGTGTAAAGTCTACCTTTTTGACCCCCTTGAGAGTGACGCTACTTTTTCCCGCTTTGTTCCCTAACTCCTGCCAGAGCAATTTAGAAAGGCAGGTGTCCGTACACTAGTCTGTAACTTCGACGGTAGGAAGAGATGGTTTTTGAAAAACTCTGGATCATGTTCCGCTTGGTTGATTTCCACAGTTGTTTAGATCGATATTCTTTTGCTTGGCTTAAGTATTTTTTTTTGTGCGGAATGAATCAGTCACTAACATTTCCGGTAGAAATTACTTCGACGGTAAAGCAGGTGTACTCAAGGCTTTCACAATGATGTAAAATCTTCTAAACAGTCTCAATACATGCGAGCGAAGCGAGCAAATGTTTAATTTCTTTAAATACAATGGAAAACTACAAAATATGGTTAGATGGCGTTTATATCTATAGTTTTCGGATTTCTTTGAGAAAACAATTTTCAATATTTTGTAAGCTCGACTTTTGCCCCCAAATGAGACTTTTTGCAGGTTTTTAAGCCTTGGTAGGAAAGCCTTATCCTTCAAGGTGTGAGTGAGTCATTTTGGATTGTGTACTTCCATTATCTTATCTTGAAAGGCTTGCAGCTCAAAAGCTCTCAGCCAATTGCTTTCTAGAGAAAAACCGTCGAAGTCAAAGGTGGAGGAGGTGCGGAGGTGATAATAAAAGTAACTGTTTGCCTATTGTCAACAAGAATAGGTTGTCACAAGAAAAGGCATTATTGGAAGATATTTGCTTCACGTATCGTAAAAGTCAATGACAAAAGAGCAAATATGACGAAGCCTATCCTCATTTACGTTCCCAGCTCACCAGATGTCATCTTAACGAAGTCTAACAAGTGTTAGAAACCCTTTAAGACAGCCAACAAAGAGATTCTCATTTCATGTCTGAGTTGCAGAAAAAATAGTCATAACGAGCGAGCAAAGCGAGCTAATATTTGAATTTTCGCGCCAAAATGACGCAGAAATAATTTGAATTACAAGGTACGAAAAACTCAAAATTCAAAATCTAGATTTTTTGTAACACAGTAGGTTAAGATTGGAAAAAGGTTTAGAGGTTTCACAGTGGGTTGGAATCGTAAAAAAGTTTCTTTTCTAATTTTTCCGGGTTTTTTAATCCGCTTTATGTCTCCAAAAGCTTAGGAATAGATAGGTAGTTTGTGTAAGCTTTCTCAAGGACTGTAGTTAGCTCAACAAGTGTCTTTTTTTCTTCAGTAATCTTGGAAAGTAATCTACACATGCTCCTGACTAAGCAGCTCTCTTTAAGACAAGTGGAAATGCATCTGGAATAACAATTTTCGGATCGATACTATAAAGACTGCTAAGTAAGAAGATCTAAAGCTGAATAAAAGAGGAGGAGAGACGCTCTAGCATCATTTCTGCCGCTAGAGACCGCTTCTGATCTGCTTCTTTGTTAAGCTTGGTGACACCCTTTTCGTGATTATTCTTTAGATAGTGTCACGTGACCGCCAGCAAATCATCCTTGGGAGGGCAGATGGCTTCCCAAGCAAGCAGCGTTTGTTCTCCCTCATAAAACCGAGGGTTTCGGTCGACATATCGATCCAAACACCTCCTCGACCCCCTTTTTCCTACTCTACTAAGCTTTGTTGCAGACGGCGACGCAATACAATATGCTATTTTCCTATCCTAGAAATCATTAGGAATCATCATCCTAATAGAATTACCTTCTTGTATGTCCTAAATCACCATAAAAATCGATCCGATTTTTTGGACCATTTTTTTTCGATTCCAACCCACTGTGCAATTTCTTAGCCTATTTTTCATTTTTTTCAATTTTTAGTTTTCTGACTTATTTTTGATTGAACAGCACAGTGTGTTAGAAAGGCTAATATTCCCAAAAGTTTGTGGACAGTTTTTTGGTACATAACACAGTGTGTTTAGACCAAAGTTTACGACACCACACAATTCAAGGAACATAAAGAAACCATAAAAACTAAAGTTATTAGCAAAAAAGTCGCTGTGCTGGTCAAGACAATTGAGTCCATAAATAATTAGTGGATGTTGTTTCGCGTATTTCACGGTTTTTAAGGACGGCGGCGAATTTTCCCGAACCCCCTGAAAACGACTTAACGACAGACGACCAAGGACTATCGATCCATTTCTGACTACTTTGACGCTATAGGGGAAATACATATCGTGTGACCGCCAAATCTTGGTAGAGCTACCATCTGCCTTTCTCTTTTACTACGACGGTTTTTCAAAAGCTAAATGCAGCTGCACCAGCTGCTATTTCTCTAGTCACGCTTGAAATGCTACTTTCTCCTATTTTTTCTTATTTTCTAAAACATCATCCATCGGTTTTGCTTGATTTGATTTTTCAGTTCTGCTTCAATTACTGAGTACTGCACACAGTGCGTCCTTGATGAATTGGAAAAATTGAAAAACACTTTTTGGTGGGTTCCAACCTACTGTGTTATAAATAAGAATCATGAATTTTTGGGCTAATTGAACAAAGAAAGAACTTTTATGAGGGGACAAAAAATATAATTACTACATTTGTTTTTCCTGTAATATGAAAAACTGAGTCGTCTTCTTGGGTTCTCTTTGTGTCCGGCAGTGGCACATAAGGACCACGCCCGGTCTCTTAGAAAGCCTTCCTTCCTCCTTTGAAGCATATAATTGCGAAAAAAGGGGGGAACAATTTTCTCAAGTAAGTAAGAGAGAAGGAAAAAAACAGAAACACGCAAACTACTCAACATGTTGCCTTAATAAATTATGATGACTGTATCTTTGAATTTTTGACAACTCCCAACAAAGGAATTATAATAGTCTATCTCCATTTTCCTAATGAGGCTAAATATTGTACAAGTACCAAAAAAGGCTTTCTTTTCTTACAGGGGGCGTCGGCGTCGGTTAAGTGCAAACATTCTTGCCTCCTTTAATGATTATTGCTTAAGTGGTTTTCCTAGCAGGACTACTAGAAATCAAGGACTCCACAAGCTGTGTTATAGTCCATTTTTGAGTACAAAAAATAATCCAGAACCTATTCTTTGATTCTAACCCACTGTGCTTTACCAAACCCTAAATTCTAACCCACTGTGTTCAAAAAAAAATCTTAACAATTTTCCGCAAAATATTTCCGAGTAAAACTGTTTAGTTGCAAACCAGATATGAAAACTGTCAAAGTTGTAGACATTCCTGTTCCATAATGAAAGAGTCTTTGCAATAATGAAAGGCTTTTTGCTAAGAAAAGTAAAAGTAGCAAATAAATGCTAACATGCAAACTTAGGCAGGGGAACAAAACTTTTGCGCCACATGAAATAAGTAAAAAATCCACAGCCATTTTTGTGGTGGACATAAATATTTTAAGACTTACCTAAAGTTGGAGAACCATTTGACCAACTGCGCTGTGTTGTTCTTGTTGAATTTAATGTCTGGGAAGTACATCTTCAAGATGGCAGAGGACGGATAACGTACCCAGAAAAACATCAATTTGGCTTTTCTTAAGTGCATTGGGGTTAAGGTAGCGCTCGTGGCTTCACCACCCATTGGAGAAAAGCCTGGAAAAAAGCAAAGAATGTTAACAAATGATTCATAAGCATGATTCAATCTTGAAGTTTTCTGACTCATTTCCCAATTCTTATAGTCACACAGTGATCCAAATTGGTAGAAAATGTCCAAAAATAGACAATTATTTTTTTACGATTTTTGTAGATTTATTTCACAGTGGGTTGGAATCTACTAAAATTGCTTAGTATTTATTATGATATCTAAACTTGTTGATAGCGTGACTAATGGATTATTCTACCCAAATTAAGGATTAGAAAATCGATGGAAGGATGAGAGAATTTACGAAGCGTAATGTAGTGTGAACTATGTGAATGTGAAAAATCAATATTGTTTATCTTTTCTTTCTGAAGTAAAATTACAGGTCTCTTTTGAGATGTCTTCAGATTTTCAATTGTGGACACACAAAGTGCTATTCATGCCAAAATCTCTTGGAAAATGCCGTGAGAATTTTGCCCTCCTTGGCTCACATATCAAGCATGCTTAAGTTTGAATGACATGGACAGTCTATGAAAACGCCATCTATAGAAAACTGGTCAAGGATATCAATTCAACTTCATTTCTTTGCTTCTTTGCCTAATACCAATATTTTTAAGCCCCCAAGGTCATTTTCATGATCTTTTCATCAAATAGCAAATCTATTCAACTGAAATTCATGAGACACTGAGAAAGACGGAAGAAGAAAATTGGTTGTTTACACGAGCGTAAAGAATCAGGTGACCGTCAACTTTTTGAAGAAACTGAAAGTCAATTGAAAGTGAAATGAAGAGACAATTTTCCCACTCAACCGTTTTAAAAGGTAAAAAAATCTAAAGGAATTTCTATTCAAATAAAACCAAAGAAAAGAAAACAACCCTGGAGGGCATTCGAATTTCTAAACCTAATTTTCAATTCTAACCCACTGTGTTCTAAGATTTTGAATTTTGAATTTTTTGTGTGTAAACTTACCTGCTCCAAAAAAGGGTGCCATGCGGTCAAATTCATCAATGTCGCGGTCCCGGTCTTCACGTAACCGTGCGGCAAAATCCGGGGATCCACGGGAAAGCAAAGAAGGATGTCTCAGTAGGGAAGGAGGCGTGGCATCATCTCGCACCTCCAAATCGTTAGAACTGTGATGTCTCTCCCTGTGGAACTGTGGTTTTGACTTTTCTAAGGGGGGAGTGGCCGACATCATCATTTTGGGTTTGTTGTCCCGCACTGCGGGCATGCCCGGGGGAGTCATGCTGGTCGCCGAGCTGGTAGGCAAATGTGGCGGGGAATAAAAACTGAATGGGTTGAAATCGCTCAAACTAGGGTTGGGAATTGCCACTGATGTGGGCAACCCGGATAAAAGACCGGGGTGGGCAGGTAAACCGGGAAATAAGGGATGATGAGGTCTGGGTAAGTTTCCGTCAGCCTTTAACCCGGCAGCGAAATGCGGGAATTGTTTGTGTAATTCGGCTAAGGGTTGTTCGCCGAGTACCCGGGACAGGGTCCGGGGTGTGATCCGGGTATCGGTGACTTTATGGCGGCGTTTTTTCGGGGTCACGACTAAACTCAAAGCTTCGTCTTGTTCGGGTGGTGACAATTCCCGGGGATTATTTCCTCCCGGACTGGGTGCCGAACCCTCATCTTCGGAATTGTTGTTATTCAGGCTTGTGTTGTTGGTACTTGTCGTACTGGGAGCTAGAGTTGTTATACCGGGTTGCAATAATCCGGGAGCCGGTCGCAAAGTGGGTGGAAGTGGAAATGCATTGGATGATGAAGTAGTGGTTGTAACCGGTGGCATAAACTTGGTCGGATTGTACATGGAAACCGGCATCATGCCCCCATTTGACCGGGGAGCTGCCCGGTCTCGAACTTGGGGTGCCCGACCGGAAGGTGTGTTGGTTTGTTTCAAAGATGGCATGGGTGGCAACATGGGGTCAACCGGGTCGGAACCCGAAAGCCCGGTCATACCCAGTGACCCGGGTAAAAATCCGGGCTTGTTCAAGCCTAATGAAGCTTTGGGCATGGAATTATTGTTCCGTTGTCCCTGCATGAATCGGCCCAAAATGGTGTCGATCAGGGGTCCCAAACTAGCGGTGATTTCGGCTTTCAAGACGTCCGCCACACCTTTCAATTCCGGACTAATTGCCGTCAAACTTTTTTCAATCTCATGATTCTTACCCACAGTGTCGGCCAGGATTTCTTTGGTCAAGGCTTCTTTGGTGGCTTTGTCTTGTTGATCTTGAAAGAATTTTCGAGCCATCATCTCCATATACTGCAATTGCAAAGCATTAGGAGGATTGCCATTGACGGGATTCGAACCGTTGATCTTAGGGGCTTCATTTTCATCATTGGACTCATTGGATTCATTTTCACGAACCTTTTTGACTTCAGGTGCGGAACTTTCGGAATCTTCGGAACTTTTGGCCTGTACTGGTTGGTACAACTTTCGCTTTTTGCAGCCATTGACCGGAGCGTTGACCGGCATACCCGAAGCTTCTTTGGGTAACGAAGGTGAAGCCCGATTGATACTAGAAACGATATGCTCTAACCTCGAAGCTTTGTCAGCTTTGCCACCCGTACTTGACGTCGACATTCCCGCATCGGAGCTTGGACTTCGGGGTGAATGTTGCGATCTCTCGGAATTCCGTTCATCTTCCGAATTCCGTTGCAAATCAATGGGCAACTCTTCCTCCTCGTCATCTAAGTCCTCCATAGGTTCCATTTTGGGACTATTTGGGCTGGAAGACCTCTGAGCCTCCGACTCCAATTTCTGTTGTTGCAAGCTCATATTCAGCGCCATCTCTTGTCTCATTTTCAATATCTGAGACATTAGAGCTGCCCCGGGATTTTGCTGTTCCTTAAGGTCGTTATTGTTGTGCCTGGCACTGGCAAAATCGCCAGCCCTTGCCGCTAATTGTTCCATATCCAATTGTTCTTGATTGTTGTTACTCGAGTTGTTGTTGTGTCTTGAAGCAACTGTAGCAACGGCAGCTAACGCTAATTTTCCTTGGATGATTTCTTTCAGTACATTACTGAAATCTTTCACTTTTTGATTTTCACTATGTGCAGAAACCTGTTGTTCCTTTGACAAACTCTCCACGAGTGAGGATTCCTGATTCGATTCTACTACGCCTGCTGCTGCTAGGTCGGAGGAGCGCGCTACGCTCGTAGACGTAGCTTCGTCACCAACGTTGCCTGAGAGGTCATTTTCCGTCTTAGTCCTACTGCTAAGGTCCTTTTTGCTAGTTGCGCCATCTCCGACAATACAGTCGGACTCACTCTCCGCAGAGTTGACATTCAACGGCGAGAGGCGCCGCGACTCGCCGTTGGAAGAATCTTCGATGATCGGAGACTTGGTAGTGCTGCTGCTGCTGGTCTTAGCTTGCATTAAGATTTGAGCTCGTTGCACGGCCGCCGCAGCCGCGCATGCAGCTGCCGCCATTCCTACAAGAAACGAAAAACTTTTCTTAGTAAAAGTGATTTTGCTACTCCCGTTCTGCTCCAGATACTTTTTTGGTTGAGAGATGACAACGAACGTTCTTGGACATTGAACTTCACTTTTACTTTTACGTGTAATGACTTGGAAGATTCACTTTTACTCTTAGTGTAAAACAAGATTTTCGTTACTTTGTGCGAGCGTAGCGAGATAGGTTATCGAATACTTAGAAATTAATTCGGAATTGTGCCAAGAAAATCGGGAAAGTTGGTGCAAAAAACGCCATCTAACCATTTTTTGCGGATTTTTAGTAGTGTTTGATACTCGCTTCACTCACACCTAAAAGCAATTAAAAAAGGGCCTTCCGGCAGTTCCTAAGCTATTTTTTTCAAATGTTAATTTCATTTTATTATTACGATTATTTCAATTACTAAGAAAATCAATAGCCTAGTAAAAAAAAGTCATAAAAGAGCCAATTAAAAGTTCTTACCTGCACGAATATCACCCACAACACCAGAATGAAAACTTGTCACAGGATTAACAACACTTGGAGGCACATGACAATTTTGCTGTTGTTGCTGCTGCTGTTGTTGTTGTTGATGTTGTTGTTGTAATTGTTGTTGGTGCATGAAAAATGGTCGTGGCCCAAATGGGGGTCGACCCGGATGGCCCATAAATGGAGCACCATGAGGAGGTATCATTCCGGGTGCACCCGGGAATTCACCCGGTGGACCACCCGGAAGGAATGGGGGTCTAAAGAAGGGTCCTCCGGGTCCCATCATGGGATGGGGAGGGTGGGGAAATCCAGGATGAGGAGATCTAGGATCATGGGGAAAACCGTTCATTCTGACCGCGGCCGCGGCTAAAAATGGATGATGTCTGAAAAATAATGAGACTTTTTGACAATTTCTTAACATTGTGATTTGAAAGAGGCATTTACGGTGATGAGACTGCGGGATTGATTGGTGGCGTTGTTGAGACATTGGGACCGCATCCCGCATTAGTGCGGAAACTGAAGCCGGGAATTGAAGAGTATGAATTACGTGGTTCACCCGCATCCACTCTTTGACGGACACGACGACGGGCTCGCAAATAAGGCCTTTCAAGGCCCAACATGCCTTGAGGATTCATCTTTGATGACTACAAAGATCCTAAAAGATGAAAGGGAAATGTAATGCATTTAGTTTCAAAATTCAATTTAGGTAAACTGTATTGCCTTTTACAGACGTTTTCCTTGGAAAATAAAAGTGCTGAAAGTGACCAAAATTGTCTCATTTTTGGTAAATTCATGCGAAGAATTACAGTTGATGTTTTGTTGAATTTCGAACATTAGTCTATTTTCGCGTTTTGCCAGAATGAGACTATTTTTAAAAGTCATTTTCAACTACTGTTTAGTGTGCATACTAAAATCGTGTTTTATGTAGACAAACATTTGAACATTTTCTCAAAAAATAGTCTACCCCATAATTTGGACATTTTGAGCGTTAAAATTCAAATATTTCAAAACTTTCAAAGTTTTCTTACGAAAAAGATCCAAGAAAAAATAAAGAATTCTGGTTCATTCTGATTCTGTAAAAATTGTACAAAATGCTTTGTTTTCAAAAGATGGTTTTGTATGGCTTTAAAGTCATTTGCATTTGCAGGCATGATATCTTACCTTGAAATCTTCCTCCAACCAAAAGTTGTTCCTTGCGAGGAATCGTCTTGGTTGGCTGACTGAGGACCCTCCCACTTTCTTGGTGTGCGGCGCGCCACTTCACCGTCTTAGAAAAAAGCGTCTGAGAACGGCGCGACGCTCGCCCAATCACCGTTAGCTTTTGCCAAGTCTCAGCGAAGATCTAAGACACAGTGCACAAGTGCCGTTCGAAGGCGTTTAGACAACTTCCTCACTGAAAGAACTTCCGAGGACTAGTGAGGCTGGCACTGAGAAGAGTTGAGGCTTTTGACAGCCTCGTTGGGTCTGGGACAACTACAGAGAAGAGAGAGCTCGAGACCAGTTTAGAAAGTCATGCCGAATTTCAGGGACGTGGAATTTGCATCTACTACATATACAAAACTGACCATTATGGAAATGATTTTTACTTAGCGAATATTACTGATTTAAATTGACAATTTTGGACTTTTTGGGTCAATTTTGGTATACATTAGGATCTCTATGTCGAATGTTAGGCATTGTATTTACCTAACTTAGACCCAAATTGTTCCATTTTTAAACGTAAAATCTTTAATCTTGATTTCGATTTTTTTTGGTCAATTTAGACAATTTAGGTCCATCAGGACCTATTTAGAACTAAAATCAAGGTTTGTAATCATTGCATTGTCTTTAATGAACGTCGATTTGTACGCTTTGATTCAGTTGTCAAATAAATCCACGCATGATAAAATTCACTTTTATTATGGTCAATGGAATGAATGGTTTGTTTATCGATGCAAATTAGACGAAGCCCAGAAAGAAGCAACACCAGCGGCTTTTTACTGACCGGATACTTTCCCGCTGAAGCCGAAGGAAAGCCCGGAAAATGAGAAAGCAACCGGCCTCTGAGCCTCAAACTCCCGTGAGGCCATCATTCGAGTCGTAACCATCGAGGAGCAAAGAACACTTTAAAAACCTATGAAAATGATCAGATACACAAAAAAGTAGAGTAAATACGTAATAGAAGTTGTATTTCGAATACAGAATGAAGCCTTGAAGTTTTGATGAGAACACATGTGACAAGATTAAAATCTAGAGTTTTACAAAATGTTTCTCTCTCACTCTTTGTTTGAAAAAGCCTTCAAGATCCACATGTGTTTTTAAAACATTTTTAGAACTGATTCATGATACATTTTACAAGGCAATTGATGAAAATTGCGTAGAATTCGAATTCTAATTTGGCATCAAAAATTATTTTTTCGTCTTGAAAAATTCTTAGAAAATAATCTCAACTGATCATAATTTACGAACGATACGAAAACAGTTTTGATAAATTAGTAGGAGTATGGAGTACTCTAGAGTATCTATTTCTAATGACCGTAAATATGTACGGCTAAATCAAAAGGAGTTATTCCATTCACATGTTGAGCATTAAATTGATACCAAAAGTATTGAACGGGTCATTTACCATCATTTTA
>LT728235.1:0-10131 GCA_900157175.1 Oithona nana
GACCGCAAACTTCAGATTTTCAAAAACTCGCCAAAATTGACCATTTTTGGCCTTTATCGCCTTTATAATGAACTTTTGTCCACTCAAAATGTAAATATAGCTCGCTTCGGTCGCAATGTTGATTGATACTTTTTCTTTGATTTTCAAACACTGTGCTTTCTCTGTTTGTGGAATATGTATCATACTTTAGGGTTTTACCGTTTTTTTATTAGTCAAGGATTTAGGAAATGATAGTGGTATAATCGCTGTAATAGTCTTAACTCGCGGTCTAGACTTGAATCGAATTTTCAGGTTTGTTACTAATTGCAGACAGATGCTGAAGACTTTTCTTTTCAACCATACCGTTTGCATATGTCTGTTTTGAGCGAAGCGAGAACCAAGGTTTGGATGTCAACTAAAAATATTTCGATCGCTTACTTAACGTTTTGGGAGGGCATAGTTTGACCAACACTTTGGGATGCTAAGTTAGTAAGTTCAGCCAGTCTTGAAATGTCCAACACTTTCTTTAGTGTGCACTGTGCTAAGAATAACCAACATGTTTTTCCTTATACGTGTTTACTGTTCAAATAAGTACGCCAGCTATAGGCATTAGGCTCACGCTTACATAAGTAATTAGGAGGGTACGGTAAGTACTTAGAAAGAAGCTACGTAAGCTTGTTCGTGCCTAAAAATGTCGCTAGATGACGTCTACTAAAAAGTATTTTGATATGTAGCCAAAATTGGAATTTAATCACTGATGATAAAGTAGCTCACGTCTTCAGTTCAAAAATCTACAAAATATCCGTTCTTTGAAATGACTTTGTCATGACCAACAAATTTCCGATTTGGTGTTTAAAAAGACTCAACCCAAAATCTTCTTTAGAATTTAGTGTGATAATTGATACAGGTGTGATATTTCACAATCATCATCATTAACGTCAAAGGGGAAGGAACGAAGAAAATATTTTTCTTTTTTGTAGTCAGTTGGGTGGCCAAGAGTCAATAGTAGGTGGTCACCCCACCTGCTCCACTAATCTCTTTTGCAAAGATTTTTCAATGCCCATTTACAACTTGTGTTTGTTTTCTAGTTTTATTATGTAGGGAACTTGTCATTTTTCAAACAACTATTTGTCAAATTGTCAATGTCACTCACTTTGCAACTTCGTTGAAGCGACTCCTCCAGACTTTATGTATTGCATTTATTGCCTGTTTTCGGTGAGTCTGAGTATCTCTCAAGACCCACAGTGCTTACCTAGCAAATTTAAATGATTCTTTGTAAACACAGCTGCATGCTTGCAAAAGCTACCGACGACTCCACTTTAATCCCTAGGGAGTCATTACGACCGGATCGACCTGTTTTCGATCAATGATCTTATCGTCCAGATTCGACGCGATGTTATCAGATCATATTTCAGTCTGTCAACACACGCCAAGCAAGGAGCTTCGTCATATTTCATTATTTAACCTGATTTTTGAAGAACAATGGCGGACAATGACGACGAAGAAGCATCTTCAGACAATGAATCACTTGACCATTTCACAAATTATTATGGAGAGAAGGATGGGCAAAAGAGTGATCATTTGAATGTGAAGAAAGCCAAAGAATCTTCAACCTGTTGGCCCAACCAAAAGTGTTTGGCTGATGTCCTTGTCAAACGAATTGAATTCATTTTAGTACAAGAATTGGGGATTCAACTTGGACTTGCAGCTTTTAAAAGCTTTGACATTCAGGTAAGAATTTCTTTCTGTTTTTCGTAGTGATTTCAACTCTTTTCTTCCAGATTTATACAGCTAACAAGCTCGTGTTGGAGTCTCAAACTCTCAATCGCATGCTGGAAACAGATGGAGTACTCCCAACGAATATGTCCGAGTTGATCAACACTCCATCTGAAGAAAAAGCTCGAGACTTTGCCAGACAAAGGGTACAACGATACCAACGTGAACCTAATGCCCAAAGACTTGAAGAGATCAAACATCGAGCCAAAAGTGATCCAGAATGTCTTCAACTACTCATCTTCGATGAAGCACATTTCGGTGCTACTTCCAATTGCAAGAAGAACAAAAAGGAAACTCCTTACCATTATCTCATCAATGAATTCAATAGTGATGATTATCCCAATGTCATTGTCCTTCTGGTCACTGCCACCCCTTGGAACCTGATGACTGCCAGTTCCAAGTTGGAGACAACAGAAGCAATATGGGGATCCAGAGGTACCCTTGAACTCCCACCAGATGGCGCTTTATCAGCTAAGAACAACCATAACAAAGTACCACTTCATGAAATCAAATGGAATGAAGGCCAAGAAGGTGACTTGATCAATGGAAAAAAGGTCAAGTTGATGGGACTTTTAGAAAATCTTGAACATCATTTCATGCAAGCTGACTTTACCAATGACTGTATCAAGACCTTACCAACCAATGACTCCTTTGAACAGGGATTTCAAGAGGCCACTGTATTCAATATCCAAGGTTCCATGCATGGCTACGTCACGATTAGTTGCAAAAATCCAGACACCGATCAAGAACTCTTTTGGACTTGGCCAGAAAATAAATATAGGCAAACCATCAGATTGAAGACCAGAGACAATGACAAGCTGAAATTCCAAAAGTTTACCTTGGTAATGCGATATGGAAATGACATTGCTTCCTTTGTTCCCTATGGCCAAGATCGTCAGTCCCTCTGGATCACCAAGCATGAAGGTGAAGATGTTGTAAGAGTGAAAAAAGATGAGAGATTGGGCGGAAATGTGGGTATGCCTCATGAAGCTCCCCTCAGAAGATCATTTTTGCTTTTCCCCAAGAACAGTTCAACCAAGTTTTATTTGAGTCTTAATCACATTGTCAATTCAATGCGATACAAGGATGTGGATCGGCAACGTATTCGTCACGATCAAACCTTTTCCGGATTCCTCAAAAAAGTCAAAAAGTCCAAGAAAATGACTCAAAGTGATCTTTTGACAGCAAGTTATTGCTTGGTCTTGCTTCTTAGAAAACATTTGTTGGGCTTAATTCAAGATATCAAGCATTGGAAAGATCAGCCTATGGACTACATTGAACAAGCCAAAGAAGCATTGCAAAGCAGAATCGATCAAGCAGTGGATGACATAGTGTCATTTATAGATTTGTTGAATCCCGAGCTCCAGCACAACAGTCATCATAAACCTATCAGTCCGGATGCCTTCAAGAACTTTCTCAAAGAGTTCCATAAAGAGTTTGAAGAATGTATCATCATCCATCACATCATTGGAAAAGTTCTTAAAATGCATAGTTTCTCAATCAATAGCGAGGAATACGAAATCTTGTCGGTCAATGCTGATAGTCTTGAAGAAGATCTTTGGGTACCTTTTGGAGCAAGTGCTGAGATCATCAACAAGTGTCTGCAAAAATACGATCCAACCAATGACAAACCTAATGGACATATGGCTATGATTCGAGCCAGTAATAAAACCAAAGCAAATGGAAATCAGTTCAAACAGAGTTTGTGCATTGCAAAGAAAATCGCTCAAATCGACTTGGAGATCATCCAGGACTATGGAGATCAAACAAGCATGGCTTTGAAGCACCATGCCGCCAATGCTGTCAAGGATGCACAGCAATTTGACAATCCTGAACACTTGAGGATCATGCAAAAAATCCAATGTGACAACTGTGAAAAAGTTGATGGGAAAGGCATGAGAGACTGTTTATGTTCAAGGTACGTTCCGGAGAGTGATCAATCACTGACTTGTCTCAATTGTCACCATATCCATAAGGAATTCAAGTCTTATTCGGACTTGAAAGGTTTGCCATGCCTTTTGATCTTGGTCAAGAAAGGTCAAATTGGTGACACGTTTCCTCATAGTCTTGTTGCCATTGATGATAGAGGAGCCAGTGTGACAGGCGAGGACAAAGAAGACAACCTTCACCTGACAACCTTTGCTCAAGAGAAAGGTCGTCTTTGTCGATACACAACCCTGGATTCAACCTTGCCATTTGTCTATGTTGGTCAAGGTCTCTACAATCAACTATTGAAATCTGTGAAGAAAGATTGTGCGTATTGGCATTCCTTTGTTTTTGATACCAAGAAGATTGACTGCTTGGTGACTTTGTCCAGTAAAGGAATACTCCAACCTAAGAACCGGAGTACAGATGCCAAGAAACAGAACAAGAAGAGGTACACCTTCATTCTTTTGATTGGTGAACCTCAAATTGGCAAGACGGGTGTATTTTACAATCTATGTGCTCGTCTTAGAAGAATCATTGAACCAAAGTTCTTTTACGACCAAGATTTTGAACCTGACTACCAAGACATATCTGAAGAAGAAGGTGATGAGGAAGATGTAGAAGATGAGGAAAGAATTCCCTATTGGAAAACCATTGAATATCTACCCACACTTTGTGAATCGATCAGTAAGATTGGTTATGAATACCCTGTCAACTATGCTCAGAAGATTGTTGGTAAGATGCAAAGGCCAAGTGATACTTGTCATTGGCCAAGAGTCAAATTAGACAACGAAATGATCACACATGGTATCAACCACTTTTGCATGTCTTGTGGATTTGATGCTCATCCTGGAGATAATGTGGAAGAACTCAACATTGATACCGATTGGTTCAGTGGTACCATCAGAATCCACATTCCGGATCTTGAACATTACCATGACTTCTTTGCCAATGACAAGAAAGATGACAAGCTTGTCACCATCATGACCCCTTCATTCAATCGAATTCACTCCGCCAGACTCAATTGGAATCATTTGATGAAAAACAAGGAAGGACATCTTGAACAGTACTTCCACTTTGTCTTTGTCCGTCAAGAAGAGGCAGAAGAGTACAAAAGTCATTGGGGAAATTACGTTGCCATCGTTGAAGTACCAGACAAAATGAAAGATGTTCAAGTGGATGTCTACCAAGGTGGAGTTGGCTACGTTCGTCGCTTCATTCAACGGTTTGCGGATTATGTCAAAATCAATGACTTTTATATGTGCGATGACACCATTGTGTACTTTCGTCATTTCATGGAAAACATGAGTTTTCATGAGTTGGATCAAGTTTTGAGCAAGATTGGTTCAAATACAGAAGATTTGTCTGCAGGATGGGGAATCGATTGGGACTACCAACCACATCCGGATAGAGATCCAAGAAGCTCTATCAGCATCGAGTCTTATACTGGTCCGATTGAAAAGTTTGGAATTATTGGAATAAGAAAATTCCGGCCAAATATGCCAAAACGAAGACCTTATCAAAAGTCTCATTGTTCAACCTTCATGAAAATCAACAATAGAGCTTTGATGGAACAAGATCTATTATTCCAACCTTTGAAGACCCATGAAGACTTACATCTTTGCAATGATGTTGACAAGGCTGGCCTTCATGTCCTTCAACTCAACTACTTCCAATTTGTCAAGGCCAACTCATGTGACCCCTTGGATCTTTACATTTGGAATCAAAGCCAAAAATTAGGGAAATTGCAACCAATCAATGATGTTCAACAAGCCAAAATCCTGAAAGTGATGAAGCACTTTTTGAAGTCATTAATGGTAAAAACAATGCATTCATTCAATGAAGAGCTTGAAACATTGCTTTTCAATCAATGGAAGGTGCATCCAGAAGGTACTGATCTGATCATTGCCAATGACTTGAACTTTTCACTTGAGGATGTGAATAGTGATGATCTGACCGTGATTTATCCAATGCCCAAAGATTTCAATGTGACTTTTACCAACATGAAAGATGCCATTCGACGTAAAATCAAATGTCACAAAATTATTGATGAATTCATCATTGGGAGCACTCATAAACCTGGAGAAGTAGAAAATGACTACGTTGTCCTCCAGATACGTTTGACAGAGAGACAAGTCCGGAAAAGATCTGCTTCATCGGTCAAGCTGAACGGTACACCAGAAAAACGTTATAAAGATGCCATCAAGGATCTGAGACGAAACGGTCAAGAACTTGTCCCTCGATTAACCAGACTTGACCAAACTTTGATCAAGAAAGAGATCGAAACTGAAGAAGAATCTGAAGATTCCGGAATGACATCCGAGCCTGAAAATCAAGTGATGGTGGATGATGACTTGTTCAAGAACTTCTATGCAATCAGTTCACTCAAGAATAGAGAAATTGGCATTGAATATCAAGCTGTCATCATTCATGTCATCTCTGATATCTTCAAGAATTTTGAAGGGACCAAAAATTGTGTTTTAGTTGAAGACATTGGAGAGACTCAAGGATACCATTCATGCCTGATGTTTTGGCACAATGAAAGTCCTCCTCATCAGGGTTTGGATGATGGCTTGAAACCAGGATTGATTTACCGTATTGAAAATGTCCGCACAAAAATGCCCGAAGAAGAACTCTTTCATCCTTTCCAACTCAAGCTGACCAGTAGATCTCAAATCCGGACTTTGCCACCAATGCAATTACCATTTCAACCCAAGTCAGTATCGAGTGTTTTCGATGGATTTCATGACTTTTTGGATATCAAAGCAAGACTTGTGACAGTGACTCATGATTGGAATGAAGGACAACCTGTTTTGAATTTTGTCTTTCAAGATGAACCATATCGGAATTACTTCAAATTGAAGTCGGAACTATCATCGAATCTTGACGTTGACCAAATAAGAAATAAGTACAAAGATGTAGTCATGAAGATACGATCAGCCAAAGTGTTACAAAGAAGCAATGACAAAACCCCAACGATTTTGTACAAAAATTTTGATTCTATTTTATACTTTAACTTTTAAAATAAAGATGATTTTCAGAATTCATTGATCCACGTCCATTTCTTCAATCTTTTCAGGCCAAATCGAAGCCAAGGCGTCAAATCCAGTTTTCCCATTGTGATCTTTTACATTGAGATCAATTCCAAATTCTTTAGCATGTTCAAGGATAAGATCTACAACCTTTTCTTTCTTCCAATCATTGCAAGCAATAATAAAGCCAGTTTTGCCATCTTTATCTTGTGCATTGAATTGAAAATTGTGCGGATTGGGTTTTTCAAATAAAAGTCTTAAGATTTTATCACTACTATCATTGCTACAAGCCCACATGAAGGCATTCCTGCCTTGATGATCACATTTGTGCAAGTCTAAATTATTTAAAAGACCTTTCTTCAGTAGAATTGCTTTCACAACTCTTTCACTGTTGGACTTACAAGCTAACATGAAAGCATTCAAGCCCAAATTGTCACATTTATGAATGTCAATCTTGGCAGAGTGCTGAAGCAAGATGGGTACCACTTTGTGACTGTTGTTGCTACAAGCTTGCATGAAGGCATTTTGACCATCATTGTCACACTTTTGCAGGTCAACTTTGTGACTATGTTCAAGCAGGATTGGTATCACCTTATGACAATCATTGATGCAAGCCAAAATGAATGCATTCTCACCTAAATCATTGGACTTTTGTAGCATCAAGTCATTCTGCTCATGTTCAAGTAGGATTGAAACAACTTTGTCACTGTTGGTTGAACAAGCAATCATAAAAGCATTTCTTCCTTCTTTGTCACACTTGAGTAGATCAATACTGCTTAGTTCAAGCAAAACTAACACAAGTTGGGCATGATTTTGTTCACAAGCCAGCATAAAAGCATTTTTCCCATCTTGGTCCCATTGGTTCAAGTCAATGCTGTACAGTTGACTCAATTCAAGCAGGATTGGCACAACTTGGTAACTGTTGTATTGGCAAGCCAACATGAAAACATTTCTTCCATACTTGTCACATTTGTTAATTTCTTCTTTGTCTACTTTGGACAAGAGCTTGGAAACAGTTTGAGGAAGATTTTTCTGGCATGCCCACATCAGACAGGTTTTGCCATCTTTGTCAAAAGCTTTGGGATTAATTTGCTTGGACTCCAGGAGCTTGGACACTTTTCGATCTTTCTCTACTCCTCCAGCACATGCCCATAAAAGCATGTTTTGAAAGTTTTTCTTTTGGATGATTTCTGAGATTGCATAAGACACAAAGAAACTAAGCATCAAGGCAACTGTTTGTATAGTACAGATAATTTGGTAATTTCGTTGGGTCTGAACACTTCTATCAGGCACAGATAGATATTGAAATGCATAGGTGACCAACATGCCAGATACAAAGCTCAAGATTGAGTAGAGGATTGTAGTCAACAGGTTTAATTGAAGGTAGAACTCTTCTTTTGGGTTGTGAATGTTGATTGGTATCAACATGGATGTGAAAAAGTTCAACTTGAGGGATCCGGATTCTTCACTGCTTTTACCTTGGAGATTTTTCAAGGGGTACAAAGTTCTGATCAGCCATTGTTTCCAATCTTGATCAAGGTCACATTTGTCTTGATCATTCTTCAAAATTGTCTGCTTCATCATGAAGCCAAAGCCAATGCTATAAGCCACCAAAAGTGGCATCAAAATCACAATACTCAACCAACCAGTGTACATGTCAAAAAATGACAAGAACAAAGAAATGGTGAACATTCTTGGACCAATGATCAATGCCATCAAAGGTAGAACAATACAGTATTGCAGAGTAGAGCTTTTGAACTGGACTTGTTTCTGGTTGTAAATATAAAAGGGTAGACTGATAGTCAAGCCTGAGATGGTGACTAAAAGGTTCAACCAGCTCATGACCAATGATGTGAAAGTTGAACTCTTGGTATCCAAATTGATTAGGAATCCTTGCTTCAAAAGAATGGTGAATTGGAGGATCACTTCTGGGTAACTTTCTCCAAAAGCTTCATGAGCTTTGAATTCTTGCAATTTGGATTGATGCACATGTAATTTCTTTTCACTGGCATCTCTGAACACAGAATAATCTTCTTCCAGTTTCTTCTTGGTTTCCAAACCATCATTGGGATCATCATGTTTTGCTAATTCTTTGGAAAGTTGTCTCAGTTCACCTTTGACAATGATTAGTTTTCTGTCCCATTTTTTGACCTCTCTTTCTGCTTTAGCAATATGCCATTGCCTTAACGAGTGTTTGTAAAGTTGGATAAATGGTAAATGATAGCGAAATTGAAGCCATTTTTTCCCTTTAGGTTCTCTGAGAGCTGCCAAGATGGCAGGTACAAATGTCAAGGCAAAAGTAAGGAGTCCCCAAATGATGTCTTTGCTCATGAAGTACTCAATAGACAGCTTGAAATCCGTGATGACATCAATCATTGACAATATGGTATTCGATGTAAATCCCCATATAATAGAAAATATGAGAAGAATACGAGGCTTGTTTTGAATTAGCCAAGTTGGAAGTAATTGTTCAATCTTTTCAGTAAAACTTTCACTTTTCGAGTCTTTTTCTTTGGCTTTTGAGTCCAGTTGTTTCCAAAAAGATCCAAATGGGTCATAATTGCATTGCAGTTCGACGTCCATTTTGTCAATACTGTATGCGTGTCAAAGCAATGACAGCTGGTTGAGGTTTCATAAACAAGTCAAGCCCAAATTTTAAATTCGATTTCAAACTCTTAAGAGTTCAAAATACTTAGATTTGATTGCAGTTAAAATGGGGCCTTGATTGATCTAAATTGATATGAATACTGATCACATTTTAAAGCAAGTCTATGAAAAGTTTGAAGGCTTGCAAAAAAAAAATATTGCCCTAAAAATCTCACAAGCGTTACTTGGTGTCAACCTGCGCGTTATGTTCACGTTAGTAGCGTCATAGCCATCATCATAGCGTCATGGGTGCATCCGAATCTTCTCAAAATCCAAAAGTTCAAGAATTTCAAGAATCTCTTGAACATTGCATGAACCATGATCAATTTGAGACTCCAGTAATTTTACCTGACATCGCTCCATTGGTCAGCAATTTCAGGAGTGCATCCAATCTCAATTCTCAAGTCAAGACTTTAATGTCAAAGACAACATGCTGGCCTAAGGAAATTGACAGTAATCCTGTATTCAGTAAGTAAAATGAATTAATTCTTTGTAGGAATTTCGTCCAACATTTTCCAATTTTTGTTTCAGAACAAACGGGAATGTCAAAGGAAGATGCCGTAGATAAAATGATCCAAGTGACCAAGCAAGACCCTGAAAATACTCTTTGTGAAAACACTTATTGGTGGCTCAAAGGGTGGTCAGTCAAATGCACGCGAAATCGGTATACGGGCATCGATTGTGGAGGCGGCGGATACCGCGAGATGTATTGGGACAGGCAATACAAATACGTCAAGCGACTGGCAAGCGATTTGAAAAATAACAAATGAAA
>LT728236.1:0-10099 GCA_900157175.1 Oithona nana
CTTTTTAGCTGTTGACAACTTTGATTTCACGAGAAAAATTGTCAAAAAAATTTTGGTGAAAAACTCGTGAAAATGTTGGGGTTTTGTCAAAATTGAATTTTTGGACAAAAATTTGACTTTTCGAATTTAGGTAATCTCAAGTAAGCTAAAAAAAAATCTAGATTTTATTTGCTCAATAGTCTCATTTGTGATAAGAAGCAATGTTCATGTCTGTCAGATCCTTTTCCAACAAAGCAATGTTTTCTGGAGTCATATTGATTTGTGGAAATCTGGCAGGTCCCACATCAATACCAGTCAAGAGTTTCATGGCTACTTTTTGCGGTACTGTTCCAGGTTTGCCATGAGAAAAGATCATTTCAAACATTTCAGTCACTTTCAATTGTAATCCACGAGCTTTCTTCACATCTCCAGCTTGAAATGCTTGGCAGATTTGATGGAATAATTGAGGTACAAAATTGTACGAGGATCCAATAGCAGATTCTATTCCGAACCCATAATGACCTAAAAACGTTTCATCACTGCCAAAAAAGAAGCTGAACGGTTGTCCATTGGGTTTCTTCAAGAGCAAACAACTGCCAGCCTCTGCACAATCTCTTGAAGTGAATTTCAAGCCAACAAAAGTTGGGATTTTCATGGGTGCCTTTTTCAGCAATTCCACCATTGACACTGTAAAAGATGAAGACTTTGTTTTACTGATTTTCAAATGAAACTTGAAAGGAACTTACGGTTGACTTTGGTCAAGACTGGAATATGGTAGTACAAGCAAGGCAAATTAGGTGCAGCAGAAGCAATCAATGCAATCCACTCAACCAGTTCATCAATGTCACTGGGAAACATGAACATTGAAGGCAACACAGCAATGGCAGTTGCTCCAATCTGTTCAGCATGAGCGGCCAGTCTTTGAGCATCTCTCAAAGGACATCCTCCAACTTGAATGATCGTAGTTGGTACTTGAGCCTTTTCCTTGACCCAGGCTTCAGCTAAGGCCAACCTTTCATCAATGGTCAATGAGTAGACTCCTTCTCCAGTGGTGCCGTTGACGTAAACGCCTTTGATGTCATTCCTTGCCAAAAAGGCTGCATAATCCGGAACGACATCAACGTTGATGTCTGTGTTTTCTTTCATCGGCGCAAAAGTGGCCGCGATCAGACCATGGTACTCGAATTCAACCTTTATAAATCAGTGTTTTAGAATATACCGAAAATGAACTTCGACTACTCACCATTTTTTGGAATTAGATAAGAAGGAGAGAAACCTGATCTGATGATGCTGACAAAAACAAGTATTGAAAATCCGCCTACAAATATGACCCATAATGACCTATTGCTGATGATGATCATGTGACTCAATTTCCGTTGTCAAGCATATTTGTCGGAACATTTTGTATGAGTCTCGCAGTCTTTCAAAACATAGAAAACAAGTTTGTTGAAATTCAAGTTCATGACAATTTTTGTGTACACAGAATTAGAAGATGGCATCGAATATTCCTTTCAAGAACATCTTGGAAGCCTACGCAAGAATCGGACCCTATGTCCACCAAACACCTGTCTTGACCAGCTCAACCTTCAATTTAATGTCCGGTCTGGATCTCTTCTTCAAATGTGAGAACCTCCAAAAGACTGGAGCCTTCAAGGCTCGAGGGGCCTGCAATGCAGTTCTTTTGGCCAAGCAAACCAATCCAGATTTGAAAGGCATTGTGACTCACAGTAGTGGAAATCATGGGCAAGCCATTGCCTATGCTTGTTCCAAGCATGTTGCCAATGTTCCCTGTTCCGTTGTCGTTCCGTCAAACACTCCTTCGGTCAAGTGTGAAGCAATCAAGGGTTATGGAGCAACTTTGGTCTTTTGCGAACCTTCACCGATTGCACGAAAAGAAGCCTGCGACGCCATTGCCAACGAGAAAGGATACGAAATTGTGCATCCATATGACAACTACAATGTCATGGCAGGTCAAGGAACCATGGCCTATGAGATGCTGGAGATCCAGAATTTCCGGGATTTGGATGCCATTTTGGTGCCAATCTCCGGTGGCGGAATGACTTCTGGCATCGCTATCGCAGCCAAAAATGTCAATCCGGATCTCAAGGTGATCATTGTCGAACCTAAAGGCAAAGACTTGGAGCCTTGTTTAAAGGCCAAAGAAAGGTTATGGGCGGATCCACCTCAATTCGTTGATACTATTGCCGAAGGCATCAAAATGCAACAGACTGGACACTTGACTTTTCCTATTTTATGCGAACTTGCTGAAGAGTCTGTCATGAGCATCACGGATGAGGAAATGACAAAGGCCATGAGAATGGTCTTAGAACGAATGAAACTTGGCATCGAAGCGTCTGCTGGTGCTGCTGTGGCTGCTGCTGTTTTTAGGAGTGAGGAATTGAAGGCCAAGTGGCCGAAAATCAAAAAAGTCGGAGTCATTTTATGTGGAGGAAACTTTGAATTGCCATCAAATTATCCTTGATATGAATTACATAGAATACAAATAATTGTTTGAAGGTCTTGAAGGTCGAAACAACTTGTTGATTTCAGCCGATTGGATTTCTATTTTTGTTGTTTTTCGCAGCGTTGTTCCATTCTTCAAGGAGTTCCGGATTTACATGCCTGATGACAGTGAATACAATGATAAGGATGATGATGATCACCAATGGTACTCCAACTGTCAAAGCAACCTTTTTCTTGAAAGTGCAGCCCCCACTTTCTTCGTTCTCATTTTGAAATCTACTAAGAGTGAACGCCATCTTGGGGAAAACTGCTTTCACAGCTTTCACATACTTAACATACGCGCGGACAAGTTTTCGTTAAAGTTATCGAACACACAACCATGAGAGTATCAAAAGCTTTGGACGTGACAGTACACGCGCGGTACACACACCAGACACATTTATATTGTATTATATTGTATCTAGAATTTTAATTGTTTAAAATAAACTGCGAAGTATCACAAAACCGATCGTAACTCATGCCTATCAAAAAAGAATAATAAAAAGCAAAGAGATCTGATTTGCCCATATCATATTATTTTGACGCGAAAATTCAAATGATATGTGCAATTTTCGTAACATTAGACTAATGAAATTCACGCAACCTTCACATCAATGCGACGAACGAGTTTTCCTAAGAAGCTAAACTTTTCAAGTTTCAAAGGTCAAATAGGGTAGACTGAATATATAAAGGGTACTTTATTTTACATAGGTAAATTGGTTGTTCCGATGACCAAATTCAAAATACAATGTAGGTATCTGATCTTGAAAATTATATCATTTGAGGAGTAGGATGAAGTGTGTTCATCTCAATGATGTTTTCATCAGTGTCGGAAAAGTACTTATCCAAAATCCATTGTGGCAAAAGAACTTTTCGAAACTGTAAAGAAATATAGAAAGTTTTGAATCTGTCCAACAACTATTTACTATTTAACAATTTACCTCCTGATTCATTAAAATGAAAATGATGGTGTTCAACCAGGCTCCAGTTTTAGCCATCATCATAACAAACCCAATGAGGTAATCTGAAAATCCGGAACCACTCAATCGAATAATACTTAGAATGGCGTAACCGGTCCACGCGGCCACAAAGGCAAAAATCATCAAAAAGATCATTTTTGTCACGCGTTTTTCCCGAGCGATAATGTTAGCTTTCTTCTTATTGAGTTGTTCCGCAACTTCGCTGGCCTTAAATTCAATATGCACAAGAGGTAAATAAAAAGTCACCCTTTTTCAAAGATTATCTTACCAATTTGACCTTGAAGAGAGTTAAAACACCACAACTCAAAATCACTAAAAGTGGTAGGAAATATCCCAAAGTCAGAATGTAAATTCCGTATGGGAAACATTTTTCATCTTGGAAGCAGGGACCACAACTGAAAAAACGATAAATCCATGATAACTAGATTATCCACACTCCACAGTCATACTGTAAATCTCACGGTCTTGCACTCAAATCGTACTTTTGAGTCTCGTTTAGGCAAGAGTTACTTTATAATTGGTTAAGGCAGTATTTTTCTATATTCAGCCTTGAATTAGCTAAGTAATAATTACATTAGACTACCACGTAAGATGCATTAGATTGGCAATAACACCAGAAGTTAATTCCACAGCATACTAAGTAGTTACTCGCGGTCAGAAAGAGTTTTTTTACCTCAATCCTGATTGTTCGGGTAGGATTTCATTCCAGCCCAAGAGTGGAGGGCAAGAAATAATGGCAGCCATAATCCAAATGATTGAGGATTGGATTTGAGTCAACCGCAAGCCATGTGTACAGTAAAAGATGGGTTGCCAGACAATGATACATCTTTGGATAGAAAGCATGGCTAATGAATAGATTGTACCCATTCCGGTCAACATCATAACAAAACCTTGTCCAATGCAAGTGTAGTACCCTAATTTCCAGCCACAAGCCATTGCAGCCATGATTTCCGGCGGGATCCCCAAAAGGAGCATGAAAAAGTCAGAGGAGACCAAGTTCATCAGTATCCCATTGAAAGGCGTTTGGAGCTGGAAAACAAAGGTTGAAAAGGTCAAAAACATCATTCAGATTACAATTTGATTCAAGCAGGTAAGTATTCAGTATTTATAAATAAACTCGCAAACCATTAGGGGTTGTCCCTTGGGTTTCTATTACAGCCCTCGCTTCGCTCGGAGCAGTAAAGCCAACCCTCGGGAGCAAAGTCTCGCCCTTGGAAACACTTCTCCCTGATATGGAAAAAAAAATTTCCGATGATGGAAAGGGACATTTTTGTAGTCAATTTTAGGCGTCGCTCGAATATTCAACTAAGACAATTTTTGAGTGATTTTCAATCACTCTGCGTGTGCTATGGAGGACACAGATGCGATGCATATCCATTCATTCTCAATTCCCTAGTGTGTTTTACATAATACATATATCAACCATCAATAATTGGATCCAAAGGATTCATAAAGTACACAACCTTTATGTATCCAAAAGTCCCTTTTTTACCTTGAAAGATACTTGTATGTAATGGCATCCTTCTTCTACGATACATAGAAGGAGAAAGTGAGCGCACGCGTTAGTCGAACTTTCAACAGGGGGGGAAGTAGGAAAGCAGTGGATTCCAGATGCCCAGATAGTGAGTAGTCGTTCTTGCTTCTTCTCTCCTCTCGCCAGCAGCAGCTTGCTGCAACACTTTCTTCGGTTCGCTCTTCGTAGAGTAGTACCACCACCAAAAAACACTGCAAGTTAGTATACCGGGCCAAGGCCAATTTCCCCATCCACCGGCCTTTGGCGCCGCCAAGGCCCGTTTAGATGCTAGAAAAAAGTGCTGGAGGTCGGGACTCCACAACTAGCGAGCGGCTGGAAGGAGGACAGACTATTATCAAGCCAAACATTTTTATGGGATGATCAATAGTCTGCTTCATCGCGTTGCTACGGATACAAAGCCGAGAAGAAGGGAGGAGGAGAGAAACTGTATTGGGCTACTGTAAGGCCGACTAGCGGCGGAGGCGCAGAGGATTCCCAGCAGTTACAGCCAAGATTCTCTCACTTCGTTCCCAACATCCGAGAGAAGATCTATTCTGCTGTATTTTGAAAAAGATACAAGGAGATTTGGGAAGCATCGCATCGATACGAAGGCATTACAATACACAAATACAAGAACAAAAGATGTAGCAGTAGTTCAACTAGTTGAAAACTATAATCCTCTTTATAGTTTTAATTCTCCAGACTAGACAGCAAACCATGTGTGATCGGATACAGCAGATACATCAGTAGTAGTGCAAATACATCTCTTCTCGGCGAAGCAAGTAGTACCATACCACAACAATCACTATGGAGCTCAAAGATTTTTGGTGGGGATCCTCCGTGATTCTTCTCATTCTGACGACTTGGCCCTCAGGTGAGTTTCAATTTTTAGTCATTTGAAAGAATGCGAGAATACAGCATCAATGTATTTATAATGTATTCCGTGTAGCGGCAGCGTTGAAAAGCGGGAAATACAGTCTGAGAAACCCATCAGCGCGTTTCGGAAGTATCTGTCACAATACATATGAATACCGAGCTGCAAGAATAGGGCCGAAAATACAATTCCTATATTTTATAGATGTGTATTCATATGGTTGTACTGCATTAGTATAAATATCAATACTACTACAGAGCTAGAGTTGTTAAGGCCTATTACAATACTGTTTTGTATGCATGAGTAATCCTTCAATACACTGATGCCTTCAAGTCCCAAGGCTAGTAAAACTGTATTAGATATCGGTATCTATGTGCAGCTGAAGTCCATACACAGAAGTTGAAAGCTGTATTTGAGCTGCTGTAAGCAATCCATTCCTTGCGCATACAAATCAGAGATTAGTAGAATTCTGCTCTTTTTGGCAAGAATCCGCTTTTCAGATTACTAAACATCTTCTTCTAAGTCTCTTCTTGGCCATGTCAGCCACCATTAAAGACTTCTTCTCCTCCTCTTTTGAGAAGAAAATGAAGAAGAATCCATTCATAGAGTTTCAATTCAAGTCAGGAGAGGATAGAAGGAACTTTTTGAGTTGGGTCGGTGTTGAAAAATGCCTCTGAAATAGATCTCATTTCCGTTTTTAAGCTCAAACTGCACTAGAATATCCGATGCCACTGCCACCCGCTCAGAAGAATATTCGGTAGCTTAGATGCTAAGAAAATGGAACTTCCTTCCTTATGTTTTGCTATGCCAGAATATTGCATTGAGAATAACTGAGAATAAGAAAATGTGACACTGATGCAGTAGTAGCTCCTCATCTGCTTTGCTGCCTCAAACACTCGTGTTGTTTACTCTGCAAATAGCTGAGGAAGTCTAAACAAGTATATGAAACAAAAGCAACTTGAATACTTCATATACTATGAAGAACGGATTTGGATGTATTCAACTGTATTATAACGGATTGGAACGCAACAAGTTTGAAATAAGCTCATAAAATATTTGCAAGTGAAGCGAGCAACGTTTTTTTCAAAAACGGTTGAAGGAGATTTGCCAGGATGGCAAATTTCCTTCGGCCGAAGGTCACAAAAGACGTTTACGTTACGTTATGTATTTTTGTGCCTAAAAATTGCTTTTTGAGCATTTTTGTGCTAACTGCTAAATGAAAATGGCTTCTTTGAAGCAATTTTTCTCCAATTTACTAAATAAATTACTACAAAAGATAAATTGCTTCAAAGAAGCCATTTTCATTTTGCAGTTCGCAAAAAAATGCTCAAAAAGCAATTTTTAGGCGCAAAAAAAACATCTTTACGTAAACGGAGCTTGTTTCGCTCGAAAACATTTCTGAGCTTCAGAACATTGCTTTTAGCCTAATTCCAATTTAAAAAAAATTCTAGCTCGCTTCGCTTGCTGCTTTGTCATCTTTTGGAAATATATAGGAACTGCAAAAGAAATAGAAAAAGACACATCACATTTTTCATTTAGGAGTAGTGACCAAATGTGCACAACTGTTTTTCTTTCTCTCTGCTGTCGTCTCTCCGAGATGTCCTCCTCCTCTGCTCTCTCTCTCCCAGTTCTTCATTTTTTCTTCTTTTACAATTCCTCGTTTTGAAGTAGGACGACACACTTCTTTTCCTCCTCGGCTTGAAAAGCTGCTGAGCCTTCCCAATGATTGTGTGGGAGAGCCCATTACATGGGCAATGGGACTGTGACATTCCCTATTTGAAGAGATAGTATAGTAGGTATGTGGACACATCTGGATAGTAAGCCCTGAGTGTGAGAAATGCTGAAGAGTAAAGGAAAAGAATACTACTACTTCTTCAGTTCTTCTTCTTCTCCAAGATGGACTTTCTTCGTTCGGTTCGGGGGGGACCATCTATTATGTGTCCCATTGTGTCCCAAGTCATCTATTGTCCTAAAGGTTTCCTTTAAGCAGTATCGGTTTGCCCCCCAATAATGCAAATCAAATAAAGCAGAGCCTAGCTAGGCTACAATGCTTACATTACAGTCAATCATCATTTGAATACATACATAAATACATGTTTGTACTTCTGATAAATTCTAAGGATATAAGGTCTCTGTATTTGAGACATGATTCATGAATACCAATTTTGCCTATTAGTTAGGCCATCAAAATTGAGTTTTCGGAGTCAAATTACATTGAGAAATTCATAGAAGTTATGATGAGTCACTCAAATTACATTTTATCCATCAAAGATTTATTATGATACTGCCAAAAATGTATCTTAAGCAATTTTCTCCGATTGTCTTTAAATTCCGCTTTATCTGAGGAAACTATCAATGATTTAGTATCTGAAAGCGAAAGGATACGTAACTCTTCTAAAGCGTTAACGTAGAAAAAACGAGATGAAAAACGGTTAAGTAAAGAAAACAAAAGGAGACTACAACTCTTTTGTCTTTCAAGTTGCATGGAGATTGTAGTGTTAGATGTATCTAATGGTTCCAGTTGACAAAAGAAAAATAGTAGTAGTAGTCTTTTCTGATGCTCACAAACAATAAGATCAACTAGATTTCTGCTTTACTTTCACTATTAAACAAAAATGTCCCTTTCCATCATCGGAAATGAAAAAACCCGAAGATTTTTCCATATCAGGGAGAAGTGGTTCCAAGGGCGGGACTTTGCTCCCCTGGGTTGGCTCTACTGCTCCGAGCGAAGCGAGGGCTGTAATATAAACCCATGGGCGCAAAGTCCCACCCGAGAACACACTTCTGTCTGAGATGGAACAAAAGTCTAAGGGACTTTTTTCATTTCTGATGTTGGATGGGACTTTATTTTGTTCTATACCGAGTTCCTTCAACGTTTGAGTGTTCTAAATCGGGCTCTTATAGCCTCTAAAACCATTTTTAGACTTTTGAAATTCAGCTTTAAAAATGTCTTAGGGAAAAAATTTCTCTATAGTAAAGAAAATTACATTCTTTTTTCATCGCGATGAAAAGAAAAAATGAGATTTTGGAAGATATTTTTTCCAAGGGGATAAAAAAAAAACACAAAAACGGGGAAGGAATTCGGTATAGAATGAAAGAAATAAACATTTCGCAGCTGAATTTTGCGATTGAAAAGAGAGAAATAAAAGCCTCATTTATCAAAGGCAAAACTGCATTTCATCGTGACACTCACATCCACACTATGGATGTTGCACTAGGCGTTGCGTTCTCGACTTTTTTTGTGCATCAGGTCGTGTTACAAGCTTTTGCCAAAAAGAATCAACCTTAATTGGCACTCATTAGTGAAAAGGAAAAGACTTTAGCTCCCACTCTAATGATTTGACAATAGGTCAAAAATGCATCACTTCAATTCATCTCTCTTGCTTCTTAGATGGAGAAGAGCAGCTTTAGTTGGGTGGTCTTCTTCTTCATTTTGGAAAGAAGACTTTCTCCTCTCGTCATTCCGTGCATTTCTGGTAGTAGAAGTAGAAAAAGAAAAGAGTTGAAAAAAAAAAAAGAAACTTTCTACCTACTTCTTGTGTAGTAGAGAGACAAAAGAAGGAACGGAGTGGCAGCTTCAAGAACTAGCACAGTAGCAAAAAGAATTTTGCATTTTGCTATCTTATTCTTGAGGAGACTTTCCATCCATCCACAATGGTTGAATTGTAAAAAAGAAAAATGAAGATTTTATAGATGGTCTATTCCACTGCACATCACAAACTAGCTTATAGTAGATGACAAAACCAAACTCTCAACGCTTGATCTGGATGATGTCAAAACCTAAAACTTTATGCATCACGCCAACAACAAGGCAATGTCACAGAAACAGACCAACTTGGTTTTCGTTTGGAAAGCGGCTTTCCCTTTCAAAAACCTAGTATGGTTTCGTAAACTTCATCTAACTTCACATAACATGACCTTTCCTGATATTTTAGTCATTACTAAATGAGATATTTTTGACTTTCAAACATATATAAGAGTCTTGTTTATTGGATAAGAAGACTCTCTTCTTGTTTGTCTTAGCAAAAGCCAAACATTATTTGAGGATTGATGAAGCTTACTACATGTTGAGCTGTCGTTACAACAAGTTGCAGTATCTTAGTACATACAACTTAGTAAGTAACTTTCTTATTTCTTCGTAATATCGAAGAAAAAGACGTAGGGGTCCAAAGTTGGAAGGCTGTGCATTTGCCAAATTTGGAAATTCGAGTGGAACAGAAGGGGAACCGAGTCAAAAAAGAGACAAAAATG
>LT728237.1:0-10090 GCA_900157175.1 Oithona nana
TTTAATTAACTTTTGTCCACTCAAAATGTAAACGTAGCTCGCTTCTCTCGCAATGTTGAATGAGACTTTTTCTGTGATTTTCAGACACCGTGTGTTTTGCTTTCTTTTTCAGATAATTTGGAGTACAAAAGATACTGAGAATGAGGAGCCTTTCTATGAATATCTAAGAGGCTTTTTAAAGAGTGCATCACCTAAGGAAAAGTTGCCCTCATGAATTTTGTGGGTAAAACCATTTTTTAGCTTTTTCAACAGGCTGATTTCTGAGGTATGAAAAACATTGGAAAGTGATTGAATTTTCAGTGAATATCTAGGCCATCCATAGACCTACTGCATTCCTTTGCATTCCTAATTGGATTTTCGCGCATGAAGAAAAAACTGCATCTAAGCTAACACGGTTAAGCCCACTTGCTCTTTCGCTCTCCATCCATTCAAGGAAAGTAGATGTGAAGGTTGCGAGAATGATTTGTCAAAGGTTGCGTAAAGTGAAAGCCCTTACTTCGGTGATACACTTTTTTTCTATCTCAACCTACGACATGTAAAACGAGGATTTTGGTAGCGCCAGAAAACTTTTTTTTTGTCGTAGTCAAAGTTGTATCCGTTTTTTCCTCAATGCTCTCGCAAATCTTTCCTATTGAAATTCCTAGACAACTTTTCTCGTAAAAGGTTACGAAGAAAGTTTTGAAATAGAATATCTATCGACTTTCATTTTTTGTCCCCTTTCACTCCTCTTTCATGCCTTTGAAAAGGCGTGTCTTTTACAGTGTAAGCAAAGAGAATTTATATGGTATGGAATGCTTTGATGTCGTCATACATGTCACAAAAGCACATAGTGATACATCATGACAGCAGTCGAGAAGGAAAGTCATGACTTTCTAGTGTCAATCAAGTCAATGGAAGTGCCATTAGAAACAAAAGGCCCAAGGGACCTTGTTGTACATTTTAACACATTACATTTCGTTTGTTTCTAAAGTACTTTTGGATACAACGAGACTTTAAAAGCAAGCAAAGCGAGTTTACCGCCGGAGGCCTCGCAAGTAGTCGCCGAAGGCCTTAAAGTAAGAACCAAAAGTGAAAGCCTTACCTTTTTCAATGCAGTAATGTACTAATTGCCGGCGATGTATCGTGGGAAAATACAGATGCGTATCGTCCTTTATTGCATCACTAGTATCACCTCTTCGTGTTCCACCATCTCTAGAAATCAGCTGAACTTTGGCGGGTCCGTTGCAGAACCTACAGCAGTGCTGCTCCCAAGCTGAGTAGTCGTGAAAGCATGACCGACCACCGTTGTAGCAGCAAAACTTTGGTGGTGGCGGAGCATGAGAAGCAAGAGGAGTGGAAAGCAACTTCTGTGCTTTTGCAGGAATAGGACACCCAACAAATAATAAAACTGGCTTCTCGCTTTGTTACGACCGGCATGGGAACCGACAGTAGCGGCCCGCAATACATCATTGTATCCTAGAATACCTACATCAATTCGCCATTTTTTTGTGTGTAAATTGTATCCTAAAGTGAGACTTTTTAATGAATTTTCAGATACTATATCATCCCTGAAGTTTCTTGAAGAGAGTAGTCGAGTTTTGGATGCAATTGTACTCTAGTGTATTGTGTATTCCCAGACTTATTTGATGGATGCATAGTGCACTTATAGATGGAAGTAAACTACATCTAGCAACTGAGCCAGTCTGGTAAAGTTGCACTTGATGCCTTAGACATATCATCATCATAATGGAAGTTAGACATTGATTGCAAATGTGATGATACAGATTGCCTTATTATCTTTTTCCCTACATGATTTATAGTCTAGACAACAGAGAATGCATAGAGGATATGAGCATAATTGAGAGGCAATTGAAAACAAAGTGTTGATGGACTTCTAGTAGCAAAATGAAGGCTGTATTTGCAACAACATTTTTTCTGCTGACTACTACAGTAGTCAATTGTGATATTCTCTGTACCGAAGCCACATTTGGATGTAAATACAATACAGAAATGTGTATCCCTATTGCATGGGTCTGTGATGGAACCGAGGATTGCTTGGATGGTTCAGATGAACCGGATGATCATTGTGTGTACAATTTTGATTCTTCAACTAGAAAAACAACACTAAAACCCAAGCTTACGTCTCCTTCAAGGTAGGTTCAAGGTTGACATTGTTTAAAAATTGCTCATAATGTCGCATTTGAATCTTTTAATTTTGGCATTTTCCACCAATTTTTGTCCTACTAAAACTGACCTGTCTGGTAACTGCAAGCTTCAGGTTTTCTAAAAACTCGCCAAAATGAACCATTCTTGGCATTTTTAATTAACTTTTTTCTGTGATTCTTAAACACCGTGTTCAAGGAGATTGTCAAACATTTACAAGCCTAATTTCTTCAAGCTTTTTTAGAATGACTTTGAAAACTTTACTTGGACCAAAGTCCGTCGAAAATTGCGGATTACAAGAACACCATTGTGATGACAAGTGTGTTGATAAACAATGGGTTTGTGATGGTGAACCAGATTGCTTAGATGGTTCGGATGAAGCCGGTTGTGAAGCAACGCGAATGCCAAGACCGCAAAAAAGACCTTCTTCAACAATGAATCCAATATCATCAACTAGGTCAACAAACATAGAAGAAGATCCTTTTGAAAGTCCTAATCCAGACACTTCAACAAATGCGGAAGATCCTTTTGAAGGTCATATTCCGAACACTTGGTCAACAAATAAGGAAGAAGATTCTTTTGAGGCTTCTCCTGAACCGGAAAAAGTGACAACACAATTTCAAACTGAGATACCAATGACAACGACCACTACAAAGGAATACAGAATCCCAAATGAATTCCATATGAATTGTGTTTTGAAATGTTCAAATATATAGGACAAGGAAAAAAGGGAATTATGCTCATTTTATGGTTTAAAATTTGTTTTAAAAAAAAGTCGAAACAGTGTTAAAACAAGTCGCTAATTTTTGCTTAGAAATGTGCATGATTTTTTTGGGCAAAAATTGAACTTATTTTCCTTATTTTGTGTAATTTCTATACATAAAGATAAAACATATTTCGCATAACGCAAGGATCTGTGAGAAATCACGCAACCTTCGCATCAGTGCTTTTTCATAAATCCGTTTTTTGAAGAAAGGTCTTGACAAACAAATATTTAGATGTATGTTAGAAATTAAATCTAGGTAGATGGTTGTAACTTGTACATACAAATTGTGTCGGAAATCCTAGACTGTCAGAATTGAAGGAAATCCTTAAAGGAAAATGTTAAAGGACTAGCTAATGTTTAGCAATACTTGGTTATTTTTCCAATTTTGGTCAAACTGGTCACCTAGACAGGCCATGTACGATTTTGTAATCCTTATTTTACGAAAATTCTACTACTGCTCTAACTACACCCCATGCTAGCAGCTAGCTGGGGTCATCTGTGCCCCTTACAACTAAAGTAGCTGAACTGAACCTGACGGCCTTCAAATACCCAATTAACCCGAAAATAACCCGCACTCGATTATAATCCGCAATTTTTGGGAGAAAAAAAAATCAACCCGCACTCGATTCATATTCGACGCCCAATTGATGAGAAAGTTGAAGATATTCACTGCATGAAAAGGGTGAAAAGCTGAGGAAGCATTTGCTGGTGTATCTGAATTTTGGGACAAAGATTTAGAATATTTTGAAACACTGACAACTGCTGAAAGTCAATTAATTGCAGCAGAAAATCACCATAATGAACTCTTTTTGATCGAGGAATAAGCATTTGTTTCTAGTCAAAAAAAAAAAAAAAAGAATTCAATCCGCACTCGAAAATAATCCGCACTCGAAAATAACCCGCAATTTTTGGGAGAAAAAAAGAATTCAATCCGCGGGTTATTTTCGAGTTAATTGGGTAATCTACTACTGCTTTATTAGTATTGGTACTCACTGATCTGCATCATATTTGCCAATTCTGTATTGTTCTGGCACCTTTCCGTGGCCAAGTAAAGAGTTTCTAACAGCTTCTGGATCCTTTTCGTCGGAATTTTGGGGGCTTTTAGACCAACAAGCCATTTTTGAAAAAACGTTGTAGCCATTTTCCATCTCGACCCAGACTGCCTGCATGCTGCAGGCAACTTAGGAGGGGTAGATGAACTTCCCCTTCTAGTACTGCTGCCAAAAGCGTTTCGAGGAAATTTTGGCCGGTTTTTTTGGGCGAGACCCAAATGACGTCATGGGCTAGACAGCAATCATTAGAATTTTGAAAAGCTAGGAATCTTGAAAAAAAGCGCAAAATAACGCGAAAAAGCGTAAAATTACAACAATACAAAGATGTAGAAGCGCGAGCAGCAAGCGCGAGCAGGCAAGCGCGAGCAGCTCAAGCTCGCGCTTAAAAAAACTGAAAATTTTGGAAAAAATTAATATACATAGAGCTTTCAAAATTGCGATATGCATTTTCAAGTGAATCGGACACATTCATAAAAACAGCTTGACCTACTTCCCCAGAGACTCAGGAGCGAGGATTGAGGAGCACATCGCAGTAGCATTTGCAGCACACGCAGTCGTCAACTAAGTGTCCATTTGACACATGTAAAGAGTGCGATAAGACTCGTCCATTAGTGGCTTTTCAAAGCTCAAAATAACTGCCAAATGTGCACAAAATATATTACAAGTGTTCTTTCTTCTTTGTTGTATTTCTTTCTTTTTTTTGCAAAAATACTTGCTTACTTTTTATTTTTTTATCAAAAAGAAACATAATCAAGGCAGTGTAATGTAATGGCAGGTCCCTTATTATCATTACGTATAGAAAAGGCAGTGAAATGATGTGGAATGGATTCAAGCTTCAAAATTGCATTGTTTGGCCAGGCAGAGACGAGGCCTCGTGGATCACGAGATCCGTAAAATTTCAAGCTTTGTTTTGGTGAATAATGCTGCAAAGATTGATTAGCCAGCCCTGAAATAATAGGACTCGAATTTGAAGTCTTTTCAGTTGAATCAATCAGTCTTTTGCAGGAAGCCACGACAATTTCCTCTTGAAGATTTTCCACATTCTCCAGGCTAAACGTTCGTAGGATATTCTGTGAGTCTATCGTTGCTACTCCTCGAAAAGTTGAAATCCATGTGATGGCAGTGACTGGTACGTCTGAATGTTGCAATAGTTTGAGGCAAGTTTTTGAGGCTACGTCCCATACTCTAACAATTGATCCGGCGGCGCTTAGGGCTAACGGTGAAGCTAAGAGAACTCCTGTGACAGGACCGGAATGACCTGTTAAGGTGCACACAGGTGTAGACGGTGATCCTTAAAGAAAGAGAAAGCATCTTTAATTACACTTGTTTGTCTCAAAATGCATCTGTCATCCTCAAAGAATCTCAAAATCGATTTATTTTCACAAGTTTTTTTTCTTCTAATTTGTAACTGAATTACTACAACGCAAACAATTTTCGAATTTGTCTTTAGCATTTCACTGTCCTATCACTCCTCACGCTTTGCCTAAAGTATTTAGGCCAAATACATACAAAATGCACATACCTGCAGATAAACTCCACAATTTGACACTTCGATCGTCAGACCCACTCAAGACCTGGTCGGCTTGATAATCCAAAGCTCGCACTCGTGATACGTGACCTTGCAGTAGTTTAGAAAGCATCAGAGATCCATCAGGTAAAACATTGACGATTCCAACGGACATATCATCTGACCCCGACAGTATCCGATTCTTGGTAAAAAGTATCGTATGTATCGCTCCAGAATGATGTGCCAAAACGGCAATCAACCGTAGACACTTGTATTCAGTGGATGATTGATACATGTGAATTTTGCCATCTTTTGACCCTAGGGCCACGAGTGATTGACCGGCCGAGATGCAAGTCAAGCTGGCCGGTGGAAAATGCTCGGAGAACCGGTGTACCCATCGTTTCTTACCCTTTAAAAAGAATTAGTTTTCAATTGTCAGCATCACGAGTGACTAATTTCGACGTATTTTATCACCTGTGCAAAAAGTGAGGTTGACATGACATGCGGCCTTCCCGAAAGTATCGCCAGAGCAAACAAATTGAGATCATCGTCAACAGTCACATCGATAATTGCCGATCGTGCCATATTCAAGGTAAATATCAATTTTGAACTTTGGGGCACTCGTGATTGATGCTCAAAAAGTCGTTGACAGATCACGTGGCGAAACTTCCAGTGGCCATAAAACCACTCCAGCAAAAACTGTTGCCATTCTGTGCAAACCAAAGAGGCGGCCAAAAGGGATGAGGAGTCCAAAAATCGGAATATTTTGACGGCCAAATGAGAACAACCTGCGCAAGCCAGAGACATGAGTAGATCGTGACGGTTGAGGTCGAAAATGGACAAAAAAAGGCTTTGCCCTGTCTGGCGTTTGACTGCAGGAGTAGTCTTTTGGAGACTTGTATTAGCCTCAATATACGAGGCCGTCCACATGGCCATTATTCACATGTTGCACGTGTACTGTTCGGTGTCATACGACAACTGTCATGCTAGTGCATGCTGGAGTTTAAAAGAGCGTGCTCGCATGAAAGAAAGCGCCAGCTATGTATGAGATGACACCCTCCCCCACTATTACAACTATTACTGTATTACAGTACACCACAGCTTGTTTTGCATTTGTTTTTGTAGCAATTTCATCCTTTCTATCTCCATGATGGTGCTAATAACGATTTTTGTTTATTACAAAAATAAATCAATAAATAAGTTAACAAGGCTTAGACCATGTTGGTGATCATAGCTTCGGTCAAAGCCAAGGCCTCTTTGGCTGAACCTAAAGTTTTGGAAGCGGGTAATAAGAATCCATGTCGTCCAGTATCCGGAAGTTCGACAGTATAGGAATATTTGATACCGGCTCCACCTTTTGCCCAATCATCACTTCCACCTGCAATGCATCAAAGTTAAAAATGTTTCACATTTTCTGATATATACATACAGTAGGATATCATGATAACTATTTTTGTTTGTGCATCGTGACTCCAATGTATGACAAACATAAATTACTTTTTGAGCTTTCATAGCCTTGTAAGTAAGCATTTATAAATGAGGGTGGCCTTCATGGGTGTAGTCACAAAATGTCAAAAGGCTGTTTTTCATGCGTGCGTAATGCTTTTTAGCAAGTAGATCATCATGTCTCTTGTCGATACACAAACTCCCATAGCTAAAATATACAGTGGATAGTGCGACTTGAAAAATGAACAACTTTTTTACAGCAGTCTCTGTCCCACAGACCTTTACTTAGGGAATTTGACAAAAAACAGCTTGAGCAAATAAGGTCAACTTTAGTATGGACATAAGGCACATTGCCTCGTTGCTTGACAGCAGTAAAAGGACATGAGCAAAGCACTAAAGTGAGAATAATTACTTCTGCTTGAACTGCATTCGTTAACAAAGCAAGATGAGAACAAGTATGAAAATATGTACACAGTGTTTGAAAATTCAATTTACCTGCAGCCGGATACAGCATTTTGGCAGCAGTACCCACGCTGTATCTGCGTCCATTAACGCTCTTAGCTGCTTGGGCTCCTTTGAGGCCTAAGGAATGAAGGTCGTTTCTGTCCGGTGTATCTCGACGTGCGTATCCCCAAGGATACAAAATGTATTGCCCGTAGCTATGGAACGTCAAGTACAACTGTAAAGCAAAGAACAAATGTTGTTTTTCTTGCAAATTGAAATCAAGTATAGTAGCAGTACAGTCTGTCTACTCTCTAAATGTTCTCTAAAACTTCGAGGGTGGCTTTCTAATAGACATCACGACCCACTTCATATAGAAATGTATCTTGTCCTCATTTTCCAATTACAACTTCGCCCTTTTTTCCCTCTTCTTTTTGAAGACTCATAAAAAAAGTGCAATTTTTCTACAACTCCTCAGAGTTCTATAAATGTATTGGGATCAAACGAAAGTTATGCACTACTCTAGAAATTAAAGAACTCTAGCTGAGACTACATAAATCTCTTGACTCTGTACAGTGAAGGTGAAAAAGTGTAAACAAGTCTTGATACTGCTTACGTGTATGTATTTTTGGGACTAATAAAAGACAAAATACAGACAAGTAATGTTGCAGCTTACCCTAAAAGTTCCTTTGCGAGCCATGATAAAGTTCTTGATAGCGTTTGTCTCCGGTTCAGAAAAGGCTTTGGGACCATAGTAAGTTTCGTCACAAGGATCTCCGGAAGCACCTTGACCACCCCAATGGTATCCCCAATTCCTGTTGGGATCAACACCAACGCAGCCAAATCTTTTATGATTAGAACGTGTTTTTCTCCAAAGTCTATCTTTGGTATGACTGTACTCATATCCATCCGGATTGCTAAGAGGTAAAATGTAGAGATCATAATTGTCCAAAATATGCTTATAGTTGTCGGAATTCTCCAAGAACTCTTGCATCATGTAAGTCACGGCTGAGGGACTGGCCCATTCACGAGCATGGATCCCACCGTCAATCCAGACTGAAGTCTTGGCAATTTTGGGATTATTGGTGATCCGGAGCAAAGTCAGATCACGACCTTCCCAAGACTTGCCAATGCTGAACAATGTGGCTTTGTCCGGATACTCTGCAGCCAGACAAGTGATGAAACTCTTGATGGTATTGAAACGGTGGTATTGGTACCAATTCATACCAGTATACCCACATTTACCTAAGGAAACATTTTAAAGATTTGTAAGTAACGATCATGAATGTTGATTGGGGATAAAAGGACCTTCAGGTTGGGGTGGGGTGACAATGGTTGAAGGTTTGAGGTTTCGGCTTTGCCGGATGGTTTGGGGTTCAGGGTATTCAAGGAGTAAACCTCTGAGGAAATCAGAAAAGGTTGTACCGCGCTTGAAACGGAGATCTGGAGTAGCTAAAATGGGGGGTTAGAATTAAAAGATGAATTATCTATTTGGGTACTCATATGGAAACTCACCCAAGGAATCTCGAGTACCGATGCTTTCCACTTGGTTTTCTTGGTCGATTGCTTTTTGGAGATCTTTTTCTACGACTGTGGGCGTCATGCCGGCGCAAGTTAAGTAATTTTTGACATGCTCCTCATGTTTGGGATTGACTACAATATCTACACGGTCAACTAGAGATGCATTGTAAGGTATCGTGCTCCACATCTCAATCATGCCTCTGGCTGTAATAAGAGAAAAGGATTTTACTTCAAATTCTCCAAATTCATGTCATATTCTGAGTATTTTCACAAGAACTTATTGCTCGTTGTAAACCTTTTTGAGGTTTGCGAAGAATGTTATTGGACGATAAAAGAATGGCAATGACATTTTTGAATGTCTTGGCATTTTTTGAGCATCTAGGGAATGTTGACAGAAACAAAAAGCGCCATCTGCTGCTATTGTATCCAAGCTGCTCTTTCTCATAATTTACGCAGATTCAGATCACAAATTACCTTTGAGAAAAAGTAGGAAGCAACAGATGGCGCTTCTGTTTTTACAATTCCGAAACCAAGAAATTCTCCCCAAAAAAACTTGGTGTAGTTTCAGAGATATTGGAAATATTGGAATCGGTTGGCCAAAGTTATAAAAGAGAGGCCGCCACGAAAAGGTCAAGTGAAAGAAGAAGCAATAGTGGTCTAGATCAAGATATATTGACGTGAAAGACTGCGTAAGGATTTGAGGATTTCCCCTTCTTTCTTTTATGATGTGTTTGAAAAGAAAAGTACTTCGAAGAAAACCTAAACCATATTAAAGGACTTCCGGAATTGACAGCCAAAAAGGTGCGCAAATATGCCAAAGAAAAAAGGTTTTACAGTTGTCAAGCGTTACAAATCAAACGGTTTTTTGCTTCTTATGACAACTGAATAAGTGTTTACATTGCATCAATGCAAAACCGTAATCGAGTAAAAAATCAATCGTCACAGTTACATTATAACGCTTAATTGCATGCGATGATGTTCTGGTATTGAAGCGTACTAAAGCGGAAAATCTCATGTTGCCAACTCCAAAAAATGGTTTGATAGACTTTAAAGTTGAAAATGTTACATTAAAGTGTGCTATTTCCTCATTTCTGCAAAGATCACGGTGTTTGGAAATCACAGAAACAGTCTCATTCAACATTGCGAGCGAAGCGAGCTATGTTTACATTTTGAGTGGGCAAAAGTTAATTAAAAATGCCAAAAATGGTCCATTTT
>LT728238.1:0-10078 GCA_900157175.1 Oithona nana
ATTCAAAATGTTTGAAGACTAGAGGTTCAATCAGAAAAATCAAATTAGACTTTTATTGATATTTTCAAGCACTGTGTTTGCTGTCCCTGTTACGGTTTTACACGAGGCAGTCAAGGAGAAAATGCCTAATCATGTTATTTAGTAAGTGGGATCAAAAGGGGCTCTTCTCCGTTCATTAATTTTAGATTTTAATAATATTTCTAATTTTAGGTTTTACTGGGATTTGTGCATGTTGCTTTTACTTGTGGCCAATTTGATTATATTGCCAGTGGCCATTTCCTTTTTCAATGACGATCTCTCAACGCGTTGGGTGGCTTTTAATTGCCTTTCTGATACCATTTTCTTGATTGATATTGTAGTCAACTTTAGGACAGGTAAGTCTTCAAACAAAACTTCATAACAAATGCAAAGGGGTACACACTTTTTGCAAAAAGCCTGTATTTGCCTCTGTATTTACGTCACATTGCATTGCTACTCTGTTTATTTCTTCCAATCAACTTTTGCCTTTTGCAACACATACAAAGTGCAAATGAGATGGGAAAAGTGCAATCAATAAGAAAATGAAAATTCCATTCAAAATGGGAAATTTTTGGGATGGAAAAAGTTGTCTAAACTCTTGAGGAATCTAGGAATTTTTACCTCAAATAAAAGAACACTGAAAATGGATCAAAACCAGTGCAGTGGTTTTGCCTGAGATTTATACCCTTTTCCTCCTCTTTCTAGGATAAAGAAGGTTAGATGAGGGTTAAATGCACTCAAGAAAAGCAGCAAAAACTCTGCTGCAGCAGTAGCCTGCTCCAGTTATGGTTAGAGCATCAGCACTTGTAAGAGGGAGAGTTGACGATGAAAAACTTTGTTTTAGTGCAACAAAAAAAAGTTTTTCTTGCCCTTTGTAGACTACAGAGAGCAGGTAGCAGGCATCAATCTCTCGCGAGAGAAGATATCGTAGGCCTTTCACTAAAATTAAATCAAAGTCTGAGATGAGATAAACTCAGACTTGGTATACATCTACACTCTTAAGGGAAATGGAAGTTATTAGGACTAGACTCGTATCAACTTTCAAGAACAGTGCTCAGGAAATCAAATACATCAAACTACACGTAGTATGTTGTATCGCTAGCTACAAAAAGGATGTGTTTTTTTAATAGAATCAAGATACTTATACTACTCACAAAAAGATGTAGTTTAGATCGATATACTTACTATACTTAGGAGGAGGTAAAATAACCAAGTACTAAGGAAGCAATGAATAGTCCAAGCAATCATGAAAAGTCTATTTTGGGATCGTACTCTTGAAAAAGATGAAAAGAAGTTTGTCATATCGAGTTGACATTTCAAATCTTCACTCTTAGTTCTTGCATTTAATCCTAATTCACATAATTCTTGCATTCATTCCAGATGTAGTAGCAAGTCCCTCACATAAATCAGAATACATTTGTGTACTCAAGTGGTTCTTATTTCTAAGGAGGCAGATCATTTATGTTGTACTCAAACAAAATAATGACTCATAATAATAGTAGGCCTATGTAAACATCCATTAATGCCTATCATTGTACTATTTGTGCCTCCATTCTTCAGGAATCATGCAACAAGATAATAGTGAACAAGTTATCATCGACCCTAAACTTATAGCCAAGCATTACATTCGAACCTGGTTCTTCCTGGACTTAATCTCATCTATTCCATTGGATTACATTTTCCTCATCTTTAATGTTGGACAAAAGGAGGTAAGCTGTATCCACACCCGGTACACATTCGCTTCGCTCGTATTTTCCGAACCTACATTGATTCAGTACATAACCCAAACATTTTTATTTCTATCAGGATGAGTATGCTGATAGCTTCCAGATTCTGCAAGCGGGACGAGCCTTGCGAATTTTAAGGCTTGCCAAACTACTCAGTCTTGTACGTTTATTACGTCTCTCACGATTGGTTCGATATGTCAGCCAATGGGAAGAGGTTTACGTAAGTATCAATGAAAAAGTCATTTCATCTCCTACTGAAAAATTTCGATACAAAAGAAAGACGAAAGCTAAAAGTTCTTTTCACCATACATCGGAGAAGGATGGAAACCCTAGAAAGACAAAAAAAATCATCCTCGTTTTTTCGTTGAATGACGCAAGACTTCTATACAATACTACTCATCAGCTTTTTCTACTCCTTTTTTCTTAGTTTTGCTTATTCAGCTTCTTCTCTAAAAGCCAAAATATCGATTTTTCATCATCGATAGTTACACACAACAGAGACATCAAAATAAAGTCCAAAAAGTCCATATGTCCCAATTTTATTTTAATAGAACTGAAAATCATTCAAAGATTCATAAAATACACAGACCTTCAAAAATTACAGATAATTTTCCGATACAGCTAAATCAAAATACTTTCATACAAAGTTCTGTAAATAGATAATTTGAAGAGGTCTGAAAATGTACAGGGTGGAACAAGAATATTGGTACAGTCTAATGTAGCAATTTGTTTCATTGGAATGGACCATTACTTTTGTTCCCCCCTGTACCTATGTAGTTTAGCTGTGCACTTTTGTGTTCGTCAAAAGGAGGGAATTTGTATTATGTAATAACTTTTGTATTTGAACGTAAATAGTAATGATGCGCGTTGTACAATTACATCTAAATTGGACAAACTTTATTTCGATCTCTCTGATTGATTCATTTGCCCCCAAAAACTGGAGAAGAAGACATCTGGTCATACAGCTAAAAAAGCATTAGAAATTCATCTTTTCACTGTGACTTGGCAGACCGATTTTATAATGTAAAGTAGACAAATGTAGTAAAACTGTCTTAGTTGTCTTTGTGAATGTGTTTTCCAATGTCCATGTTGTCCCTCCTACTTTTTCACTTTGTGTGTCTATCGAAAAAGTTTAAAAAATATTATCTTCACTTTTGTGCTTTAGACGTTATTTTTCATTGCTACAAATTTTTTCTCTCCAAGAAGAAAACAATAATTTTTACTAAAGAAAATCAGTAGACTGTTATACATATATTTTGATTTGATTTAGTTGATTTGTGTGTTTCAAGTACCCGATTTTTTCTCACTATTACTGTCACCTAACTCTTTCTTCTAGATATTACAAAACGTTCAAAAAAAGACACGAGAAAGACAGCCAAAAGAGGGCGGCAAATACAGCTCTCAGCACGGAAGTTGGTTTTTCAAGGTAATTTATCAACTTCAATTTGGAATCTCAATGGAGTTTTTTCAAGCATCTCTTTAGAGCCAGTCTTTCAAATTCACTAAACCAAAAAGAGACTGAACTTAATTTCAAATTGCTGAAAATAGAATACTTTTTATGCCAAAATACAATCGCTTTTAGTAGTATGTATTACTTCAAAATACAGCATTTTAGTTGCATTCAGCTTGTACTTTATTATTCAGAATCGATTTCAAGTTGCAACTGCTGCAATAAAATCGAACGTAAGAACCTTTGAAAAAAAGGGAAAAAGAAAAAAATGCAACAAAATATGAATTTTTGATCAAGGTTTAGAACGCAAAATACATACCAAATACATTCAATATACTACAAGAGAATATACCTCTGCCAAAAGATACAACATAAAAAGAAGACTGGTTTATAGTCTCAATTTACAAGTCTCAGTAGTCACAGTTTACGATGGAAGTATTTTCTGTATCCAAAATACTTCTTTGCATTACAATGACGACAAAATACACACAGTTACAGGATACAGTTTTTTGTTATCATCATTTGTGCATGATTTTAGTCATGCAATACATTATTTTCCATGATACTTTATACTGAAATATGACCGATTACATATCAGATACATCATCATTGTAGTACAACAATACAGTATCTCATTCACTCTTTTTTTCGGTTTCATTTTGCATGCCTAAAGCACCCGTAGATCTAGATAAAATATAGAATATTACTTTTTTGCTGCACTCCTTTTTTAATGCATGTAGTTCTCTCGTGATCAAAGTCTTCCGTACGTCATGGAATACACAGTGTATTTTCTACCCAAAAATATCCTCAATAGTTCTTTCGCAAAAGTATTTTATAGCTGTCCCATTTCCAGTACGTTTCAGTATGTTTAATTACATAACAAAATGAGATTGCAATGTTTTTGTTTGTCAAGTAATATAATACACTGCGTAGTATTGCAAACTCCTTTCTTTTTACCTGACAGAGAATCGTCTTCTTGAAATGCAAAAGAAGAAAAAACGGAAAGATAAAAGGGGAGGATTCTCATTGCTCAGGTCCTAATACTAAAGTTAAAACAGGCTTCTTTAATCCTGTCTGGCATTTTGAAATTCCGATTTCAGATCTAAGTACCTATGTGCTTACGTTCCAAACTTAAGTAATGTTTAGATTGGCAATTGGGATCATATTTCAATTAGCAACTTGACTCCTCAAACTTTCAGTCTACATATTCTGAATATTCAGTCTTGCTTTTTGATTTCTTATTTTTGAGGCAAGTAGAAAAAGATACAGGACGGGATGGATGCTATGCTAGGCTAAAAATGCACTCTACTCGCTCTGCTCTACTCCTCAATACAATGAAGAGATTCTTAATTTTTAAGCAGGACTTGATCGGAGGAGCAAAATCATTGCTACAAAAATTGATTTTGTGGTAGTGTTTTAGCGTTAACCTTCACCTGTTACAAATTGATGCAACGATGCATTTGGTAGCTTGGCAAGCAACCTTTTTTAGGGCTACACTACAAAACCCTAAAGAAATAGTAGCAAAGAGCAAGCAGATCAAACCTTAAAAAAACATAACCATTGCATTGTTATCATATTCATATCTAAAAAAGTATATTCAACTCAGACCTGTTCAAGATACTTTCAAAAAGTATCTGGATACAGATACTTTCGAAAAAAGAATCTAGATTCTAAATACAGATACAAAATAGAAAAAGTACTTGAACCGGTCTGTAACTCTCATCTCACTACTCTTTTTTCCAAATATCTCTTTTCAATTCGTATTTATCCTCTGTTATTTCTGATCCTCAATCCCCCTGTATTTTCAATGTGTCTTCAATGTGTTTTACTACATGTGTATTTTTCTCCCTCTCTTTTTTCTGCTGATCCCTACTGTGTGCCTTCTTCACCTGCTACTGCCTACTACCTTCTACACGAGCAGTTCTTAAGCTCTTTGGGCGTTTTCATGCGGATTTTCAACTTGGTTTGTGTCATGATGCTGATTGGCCATTGGTCAGGATGTCTCCAGTTTTTGGTGCCAATGTTACAAGGATTCCCATCCAACTCCTGGGTAGCCATCAACGAGTTACAGGTATCTTTATATTTGCCTTTTTTGATGTTGCAGTTTGGGGAGTTTGCCAATATATTCGCCAATATCTTCAACCTGATTTGCATCATGTCTTTGGTGGCCCATTGGTCGGGTTGCATTCAATTTCTTGTACCTATGCTAAATGGCTTCCCAGATGACTCTTGGGTTGCCATAAACGAATTGCAGGTCAGATACAACCAATCAGTGTTAATAATGAAATGGATATGTACTTTCATTTTTATAACTAAAGTAAACTAATATTATAAAGGAAAGTGTCGCACTTTACCTTGAATTTTGACCATTTACGCATCAAGATTTTGGGCTTGTTTACGGATACTTTTTGATTAAAAAGGAGGACTAATTTTGTGTCGGATTTCGAAAGGAAATAATGTCTACCTTTTACTCAATTTAGGTTCACTTAAAGCTCATTTGTATGTTAGTTAGAAGCTGAGACAAATGGCAGCAATTGAGTCTCGAATTACATCTGTCGGAAAACAATTTGTCTGGCTTTTCAAATTAAAGATTGTAACGAAGTACAACACAATCAGATGTAGTATGTATTAGGGGTGCAACGAGCCTGAAATTGTTGAGCTTCGAGCTCTTCGAGCTTTTCATTTTCGAGCTCGAGCCGAGCCCGAGCCTACTTAGGCTTGATTTTGGTGTTCAACTTGAGATCGGCACTTTCGCAAAATAATTTTTATCTGTGTTCGTCTAATCAAAAATATTACAAGAAAATGACAAAATGAGCCATACCAAGTTTGGTACCATTTTGGTACCATTTGATACTACATCACCAAACAGTAATCACTACCAAAATTGGTATATCAGCTTTTCAAACCATTCTAAACAACATTTAGAAAAGGTATTTTTGATTAGACACACACAGAAAAACTTTTTTTAGCAAAAGTTCCAACTTTAGTATTCTCAATGACAACGTAAAAGTGTATCATTTTTGATCGTGAGTGAAAATTTCAATGCTCGTCGAGCACTGGCGAGCTTTTCTTTCGAGCTCGAGCCGAGCTCGAGCCTAGGCTCGACCAAGAAGTTCGAGCTTCGAGCCTCTAAAAAGCTCGAGAAAATGGCTCGAGTCGAGCCGAGCTCGAGCCGAGCCTAGGCTCGTTGCACCCCTAGTATGTATTGTATGTATGTAGAATGTATATGTAGTTTGGCTAAAAAAACGAATTCAGCAACTTGAAGATGGATTCATTACAATAGCGTTATTTTTATCATATTACATACACTTCTCATGTCAAACGTCATTTGACAGAATATTAATGATTCAGATCGATTCATGAATGAAAAAGTGATTTCCAATCGACAGAATGTCAATAAAGTTTCGCCTTGGTCGTGGTGACTTTGCAACCTTAGTTTGCAACATTTGTCATGATCACAAGTTCTCACGCTATTTCAATTCCAGGAATCCCATTGGGTTGAACAATACTCTTGGGCGCTTTTCAAAGCCATGTCGCATATGTTGTGTATCGGATACGGTCGCTTTCCGCCTCAAAGTTTGACTGACATGTGGTTGACCATGTTGTCAATGATCAGCGGTGCTACCTGCTATGCCATGTTCTTGGGACATGCAACCAATCTGATCCAAAGTCTAGATTCTTCTCGGTACTTGATAAACAAGTATTTTAGGCGCGATTTTTTAAAACTGTATTACCATTACAGACGACAGTATCGTGAAAAAGTCAAACAAGTTGAGGAATATATGGCGTATCGTAAATTACCACGGGATATGAGGGGACGAATATCCGAGTATTTCGAGCATCGCTTCCAAGGGAAGTTCTTTGACGAGGAGCAAATTCTTGGCGAATTATCCGAAAAATTGAAAGAAGATGTGATAAATTACAATTGCCGTTCTTTAGTGGCTGCTGTCCCCTTCTTTACTAACGCTGAGCCAGAGTTTGTATCGAGTGTGGTGACCAAGTTGAAATACGAAGTGTTTCAACCCGGAGATATTGTCATCAAGGAAGGAACCATCGGTTCAAAAATGTATTTCATACAGGAAGGGATTGTGGATATTGTGATGGGGAATGGAGAAACTGCCACCAGTTTGTCGGATGGCTCGTATTTTGGAGAAATATGTTTGTTGACTAATGCCAGACGAGTGGCCAGTGTGCGTGCAGAAACCTACTGCAATCTATTCTCGCTATCTGTCGATCAATTCAATGCTGTATTGGACATGTATCCGGTAAGTATTTCTATTTATGATAATCACAGTGTTTGAAAATCATAAAAGTCTCGTTTAAAAATTGCACCTGTACATTCTTATGATGGTTTTTGGTGCAAAAATTTCGTTGCAAAATGAGTCATTTTTACGTCAACTGATTTGACGTCAAAATACACCTTGACGTTGATGTTGACGCCAAAAAAATCATAGATGAAAGTAACCTTACTAACAAAAAGAGTTGAGTGCACTTTTTGTTGAAAAGGGTTACTCTACCGTTGAAAAGATAATTGCATTATTGCAAGATGTGCATACTTGATCATAGATTTCCTTCCTGTTAAAATGTAACAATTGATTAAATGCTTTTGCCAAAAATGTAGGGTAAAAAAAGTTTTGGTTGGTCAGCATCATAAAATGTTTTATTTTTGTCGCTTTTAGCTGATGCGTCGAACGATGGAAAGTGTAGCGGCTGAAAGGCTCAATAAAATCGGCATTCGCGACCACAATATCACCAACGGCTCAGCCTCTGATAATGAGGCCACTTCCGTATCTCCGGACGCACCAGACGTTTCCGCCATTGTTTCGGCTTTGGCTCACCAGCAGTCTGAAGACGAAAGTTCTAATTCGGACGAAAATGAAAGCAAAGAACTCAATAAGCAAAGTTCTTCTGATCCAAACAGTTTACATGTGGCCAAAGATTTGCATCAGGTACGATTTTTTTCAAAGGTTTTATCTATCCGGGCTTAATGTAATCCTTAAAGAGATCTTCAAGCATTGTAAATTATCTTTTAATTTCAGTTGGGTCGGATGCTCATCCAAACAACTTCCTTACTTCCACGCCCCCGCTCCGAATCCTGCTTTTCTACAATGGAAAACGACCAAGAAGTTGGCCACCGGTCCACGCCTAAAAAGGAAATGGCTATGACCATGCTCAATTTGCCAATCAATCCACTCAAGAAAAAGCTCCATTTTCACACCACTCATGTCCACCACGGGCACCATCACAAATCAGAAATGGTTTTGAGCCCCAGTAAACATGTACCATCATCATCGTCACCATCAGAAGTCGAACATCACCAAAAATCGTCGCCATTTCTTTCCTTGAAAACGCCCCCAGCCGTCCTGACACAACCCAGTGCATCGCTCTACCCAAGCGCAACCAAAAAATGTGTCAAAAAAACTACCAGCGTCACCACACCCAGTAACCCACCGGGCACACTCCCGGGCTATTACCCACTCCACAGCCACACACAAAGTAGACATGCACATGTTCCTCACCATAGTTCCGGCACACCCTCGACTTCTACCATGTCCCCGCCCTCGGTCAGTGGTGGCCACAGTTCGCATCATCGGAGCGGTGGCGGCCATGAAAAATAATAGTCAACGGAATGCATACGCGCTGTGATGATTCCATAGTTTGAAACCCTTACTGCTAACGTCTGTCTATATTTTTAGAGCTTCTAGAATACCTAGATACCATCATGAATCATGCTATAAATACATCTCTTATACATGAAAAACAGTTATTTTGTTTTTCCTTACTTTTTTCTGCTTTAATACCATCGGCGCTAATTTATGAGGTCACAAAAAAGTAAAGTAAGCATATTCAAAATCAGGGTTTTTTCCTCTTTGGGCCTCGTTCTTCCAGTTCTTCCTTGTAATAGATTAATTGAACACTTGTTGAACGCATGAACTAGTTTTCCTAAAATTGAGACTGAAAAGGCTTTCAGTGTAAGACCGTGAGATTTTTAGATGGTTGGGACTTTTGAAAAACTATAAAAGTACGAGAAATATTTTGAAAATGTGACCTAATAATATGTAATGGTGACATTGGGTGTCACTTTGAATGTGACTTTATAAGTCAGTCACTTTAAGTGGGACCTCACCATAGCTTTTAGTAAAAGCGGGAATTGGCAAAATCTCAGTACTGAGAATGGGTACCATGGGGGATGAGGTACCCATGGTACATAACTTATGGCATATGTACTTTGGTTCCATACTCAGTAAGAGCTGAGCTAGAGCCATTTTTGTGTTTTACTCCTTTAATAAGGTAATTTTGGGCCATTTCAAAAATGGCTGTGAATCAGCTGATTTTTGGAATTTCAACCACAGATTTCAGCATAACCCATGTCTATACATACCCTATGAAGGATCATAGGCAGTTTTGAGATTTTAAGAAATTTTATTTTGGTTGGCCGTTTGAACTTTGAATTTCAGTTTTTTGAAAGTTTGACCATGCGCCCGAACAGGCACAGCTAAACCATGGACATTTTTGGGTTTCTCTCATCCTTAGCTATCAACATTGCAAGGTGCTTTTGGTAGCTGGTGAAGTTTGTATAATAACTTTTTTTAAAAACAGAAATAAAATTCCGGCTTTTGTTGCTTTTGGTTGAAAATCAAGGCCAAACTAAGGCCGGGAGTGGCCTTTGAGGGTAAAATGGTATATACTATTGTAGCCTGGTAGATTCCATACTATTTTGGTTCAGCTAAAACCATCCAGTGGCTGTAATTCTTCAGAAAACGCCATATCAAGAAAATCACTATATAAAGCCAGCTATTCTAGATCTCAGAAACGGTGTCCTCTAACGGACATTGGTAAAAGTCAAACTGCCTCTAAAATTGTCTGAAAAGTTGTTTAGACC